>CALNXK010000124.1:1020000-1090000 GCA_942486035.1 Porites lobata
CTGATGGACCTTGGTAGCTGTAAACTTGCATTTCACTGCAGTAAAACCCGGTCTGAGAACTTTGAAACAAGGCTTGTGGTTTAGGGCTCTTAACTTGGCTAAGTGGATGCACAAATTTTTTATAAGAAATGATCGGTAAAGAAATGTAATAAATTCAAGCATTGAAACAGACATAAGCCTACCCATAAGGTAGCAAAAAAGACTTTCATTGAAGAACAAATCTACTGGGAGCAACGAGTTGTACAGCAGAAAAAGAAATGAAGCCAAGGTGCCTTTTATTTTGCATCTTTGAATGAGCTACAGATCCAGTAACCCTGCACCTTTGCACAAAACTCTGGAAACATTGTGAGAATGTTGAAAAAAAGAACAGTACAGACTGTTATTGTAAAGAATTTAGCAATTAAAGGACGTTTCTTTCTCCTTAGAAGGCCAATTATGGACCTTGTTATTCAATTTATACTGTGCTACCATGTCCTCTTCAGTCCGATCCCTTTGCTAACATAAGACTCATTGGGCTTCTGATTTACAAATAATTTTTGCATATATTAATTGAATCAACTTGAAGCTATTTCTTTCACATCATTATTGCTGGTTTACAAGTGACGTCATGGCGGCCATGTTGGTGGTCAAGAACAAAAGCATCTCTCTCCTCTGGGAACTAAACTCTATTTTCATGTAAATTCTTCGAGAAAAAACTCTATTGTGTTGACCCCCAGCATGGCCGCCTTGTCATGTGGTTGCAAACCAAGAATACTGAAAGTACTCTCTTATAATAAAAGCTGAACCAATATTATTACCTTCCCAGGGTACCTTGCAGGGGCGTAGCCAGGATTTTTCAAAGGGGGGGTCACAGACAGGGACACCATCCGGGAATCGCTGACTATATATGGTTTATATCGCTGCTCTCCCTCGTGTATCAGCAGGCTCAGTCGTATTATCGCAGCATGAAAGCCCATATTAACTAAAGACAAGCGCCGTTGACGAAAATACTTTACAAAAAAACAAATTTTAAAAAAGTGGGCTTTTCAACAATGGCTTTTACGGCCAAGATGTTGTCATGGAGTTTTCGCCACCTGAATGTTGTAGGTTGTTCGTTCAAAAGAAGGCCTAACAAGGGGGGGTCACGGGCACCCCAGGACCCCCCCTAGCTACGCCCCTGCCTTGCTCCCAATTGCTGTGAACAAAGGCACCAATTTAATGCTGGGATAATTTGACAAAATATAGTGATATGCTTGAAGTTGTCCCCACCTTATTTTCACTGTGAGTGCACCCCAGACTGGAATGCAGTGAAGGTCTGTAAGTTCCTATTTGTAATGAACTCAGTTCCTCGTTGTCCCTACCCTAAGAGAGGGCTTGATGGGATTTAAGTGCGTTTCGTCTTTGAGTTCACTAAAGGAACATCTACCAAGTCCCTCATGTGTCCATATCTTTATAGTTTGAGTTGCAGTTGCATGGCTGAGAAATACAGGGTGAATCTTAATCCCAAGGAAAAAGAACCCTCATACCTTTTAGGGGTTAAGATTGCTTGTAAATGGGTACCGTAAAATAATGATCTAAGTGACACTCCCTATCTAATAAACGCCCCGTGCTTAGGGTAGTCTCATACAGCAGATCTTTGTGTTGCAGGGAAAGCACTGCTTGACGTCACCGAAAATGGCAGCTTACTTGTAGACTATGCTCTTTAACTAGGCTATGCCCTTCAAGGGGCCTTGAAGGGCATCATGCCAAAAGTACTGGGAATGACATTTCTTACTCAGCTGATTTTTTGGTTTTTCTTAGTGGTTAAAATGAATTTGAGTCGCGCCAATAAAGCGGGTGTCCTTATGACCCCTTAATGCCCCTATGATAGCAAATGCATAATTGAATTCTTTGTAGGTAAAATGGAAAAGGAATAAATGAATTTTGTTTTAAAACTTAACAAGTTTAATACACTAGATTTGCACCTCTCTCATACTGGTGTACCAATGACCAATCATTGAAAGTTCATCCTCTTAGAACGAAAAAAAAAAAGAGTCCCCTGGTCTTGGCCTGGCGAAAACAAAAATAAATGCAGTTTGTAAAGGTAATAGTATGATTGGTAGTGATATTTGGCATAAATATCACAAGTGATATGTCAAAATTGTTATACGCTGAGATAATTTTGAAATATCGCAAGTGGTATTTCTGCCAAATATCACGTAAAAATCATGCTATTATTTGTTCATACTACTACCCACAAAAGGTTTGTAATTTTCACATATAGGTATTTCAAATTAAGCTGAAATACCACTGCTCTAAGTCAATCAAATTGCAGAAATTTGTGGTAGTATGTATGTATGTAGTTGTATCTATGGAAATCAAGTGGATTTGCCACTCGACGTGTTATAAAAAGAAGTCATGGGATTTTGAAGTCACCAAAATGTTTAGATTTTTCCTTCTTATTACGTAAACATCCATTCGAAAGCATATGTCATTATATGTCATATGCTAAAAGTGGGCGCACTCTCTGATTGGTTCTTATAGAGGTTATGAGGTCATCATTTGGACATATAAATTAGCGAGCGGTATGTACGTTCCCGATTAAGCTGTTTCAGCTGTAAGCACTGCTCAAAGGGGTGAATTGCGGATAGTGGATGATCGAAGAAAACATTGTGTCTTTTGGTTGATTCACTGAATGGGGATTTTAAGGCAGACTAAATATCTTCTTCGCAAAAATTATTTAATCAAACGACGAAATTTACGAGAAACATTACAAGAAGTGCTTGTTCCAATATGGTGGGTAGTCCTTCTCTTGGTTATTGGATTATCCATTCCAAAGCAAAAACTAGCTCCTGTCAGAGACAGCGACATTCCAACTTTTAACGTTTCAGCCCTCGCTCCATCGAGTTCAGGGCGGGAAGGTTTTATCGTTGGATATGTGGTCAATGACATTCAAAACGCGAGCCGGGTTATCGAAAATATGAACAACTTCTCGGGGAAGGTGAGTTATTTGGAGTTCAACAATACAGACAGCATGTTGGATTATTACAGAAGGTACAGCGAAAGCACGGGCTTTGAGATGGGAATTGAATTTGCTAAAGGCAAGAGCGACAAGATGGCTTATACCTTGCACGTTGGTACGAAGTCAGCCTCCATTCCCAACCCCGAGGAACGACTCACTGGTAAGTGTTTATATTTCTGTCTGTGGCTTCACTCCATGGAAAGGCCGGTTTTTTGCTCGAAGCAATTCCCATTAATGATTATTTTTGTTATGTATTTGCAAGTCAGAAAAGAGGACATAATAACAAAGCCCTACCGCCATACCTATCACCAGCCAACTGCGCCCAGCCCCGCCCCCACCCACCCAGGCTAACCCCTGTGCATTAGGCAGTTGTGTAGGAGCTGCTTGTAAGGTCTCTCCTGATTAGTCGCCGAAAACAGTCACATTAGGGGCCGACCATTTGACTTTTGAGTGGGGAATGTGGGTGATTTCAGTAAAAAATATCCTGCAGGGTGATTTCGAGGGAAAAAAATTTGGTCAGTGTAAAAAACAGGCTGTAGACCATGCAAATGAGTACATGACAACAATAGTCCTGTTGTTTTCTAACCCTAAAAACAAATAGTCCGTAGTCAGTCTAAAGTCTGCACTTTATGCTGCCCCCTGGAGGAAAAATCTCTTTCGAGGCTTATAATCGAGGGGGAAAAAAATATTACAACATTGTATGTTGGGGAAAAAGAATTGTATCACCAGAGATGTGGAGAAAAAAAATTCTCACCCAAACCAAATCAAAACCAAAAACCCAAACCAAAAGTGTCAAGGTTGTGCTCTACGAAAAAAGAAATTCAAGGGAACCAGGTGCTCTGAACCTGGGAAATCCAGGCTACCTAGCATAGGATTTCTATGAAAAAGCTAAGATTTCCTAGTTGCCCAATAGCAAAAGTAAGCAGCTAGGGGCCACTGGACAGTGCCAGAACACAGCCCTGAATAAAGGTGGATCTTTTCTCAAACAGCGTAGAGAAATGAATGACTTCTGTCTTTGTTCTGATCTTTTTTTGTAGGTCAGGGTCAATGTCGTGATACAAACAGCGCAAGTTTGCGTTCCTGTGCTGCTAACTCGTACTTTTTTGCACATGTGACAGCCATACAAGCAAGCATTGATGCTGCAATTACTATGGTAAGTAATTATCCACAAGCTGTTAGAGGCCATCTACAATCCCAGCAGAGGACGGGCAACCTCCCATGGAAAAGTGACAGGGATGCTCATCATCTCGCTTAGGGCTGTAACTGCAGATTTTGTTCTCACTTAGGGTGTTTGGGAGAGAAAGTCAGTATATTTGCCGATTCAGGTATCTCTTCGGGCTGTGCATAAAGGAATTTACAAAGCTTGCTGTGATGTCTGCTTTAGTATGGTCTCCTATAGGGGTCAGTTTAAGTTTGAGCCACACCCACATTGGTCTCCCTTAGGAGTTTAAGTTTAAGTTCAATTTTTACCAATGTACAAAAATATAAAAATATATATACATATAATTAAAAGTACAATAGGTAAAGGAAAGCAATAGGGGGAAACTGAATTCCCATATAAAAACTGCCCTCCAAAACGAAAAGATAAAACAATTAAGAATAGAAAACTAATACATAACTATACATCACGTGATACTAAGAGAAAAAACAACAACAACGACAACAACAAGGAGTTTAATCTTTATTTTCTGATGAGCATCCCTTTCACTTTTATATGGGAGCAACCCCAACCCCCCCCCCCCCCTCGGGTGTATAATCCTACACCACTTCACTGTGTTCCTTGAAGTTTGATTTGTAAAGGCAGAGAAGAGTGAAAGTGACGAAGTGTCCCGACTATTTTGTCTGGGGCTGTAGGTTCAATAGATAATATAATTTTATATTTATTGTTAAGGCATTGCTAGGGGAGGATTGTGGGGGGTGACTGTGTTGCTTGTCCGTGTACTACCTGTGTCCTCAAAGGTTTGACCGTGTTTTGGAAAGAATTAATGCACTTGAACTGTTACCCATTTCAATTTTAATACAGTGTTTCACAAAATTTTTCTATTTTGGGAAGCAACTTCTGTCTGCTTGAATAATTCAAATGGCTTAAGCTTCATGCATTTTAAGTAATACATCCCATTCTTGGAAACATCCCTTAAATCTCTTAATGAATAGCCTGTTTAAGATCAGGAAACCTGAAATCATGACCACATTGGGAGAGACCCAACCCCCTCTCCCCTGGGGTCTAGTGTTTTGGCTAAGTTTTGTTTACATCATCATCATCATCATTATCATCATCACTTTTATTTATACACGGGTAAACATCAGGCTAAGATATAAATTTAACTAAAATACAAAAATATGTTTTTATAACTTTCTGTCAAGGGTAGCAGTAGTCTCTTACAAAATAATAATATAGTGTTTGAATTTTTTTTGTTTGAAGGTTGAAGCCAGTTTGCCATCCTATGTCGTTCCAAACATCCAAGCAAAAATGATGCCCAAAGAATCCTTCACTCAATCTTTTACAGGTTTTGCAATAACAGCATCAATTTACATGGTGCTGGCCTTCACACCATATATAGTTATCCTGTTAATTAATCTGGTTCTGGAAAAGGAGAAGAAGCTCAAAGACTTGATGAGAATCATGGGCATGTCAGATATTGCTTACTGGTTATCTTGGTGCATTACTTATGGAGTAGTTCTGCTTGTTGCCTCTCTCATCTTGAATGCCATCTTGGTGCCAGCCGGACGCTTGGGTGGAAGCAATTATGCTCTAATGGTCATATTATTCTTCTTGTATGGTTTGTCAATCATTATGCTGGCCTTTTTGCTGTCACCGTTTTTCAAGGTTGCCAAGACTGCAGGTGTAGTGGTGTCGATAATGAGTCCTGCGCTGGGTTGCATTGCTATTCCACTCATCACTGCTGATGTCGCGGACCCGGCAAAATGGGGAGTGTCTCTCTTCTCACCAACTGCTTTTGCTCTCCTTGTCTCTCAGGTCAGTTAAATTTGTTTGGCTCTAACCGTTGGTTGCTCAACAAACAGTCAGCAATGTTGCAGCTCTCTGAATAGCAGAAAACAAATTCAGCATTTTAAAAGGATTGTTTGTTGTTCACAAAGCTGAAACTTGTTGAATGGAATAAAATCCATGATCTCTATTCTCATTCAATGACAATTAAAAAATAATGTTGAACATGTTGAGTGTCCTTTTTCAAATTATGTGCAAGACATAGTATGATTTTATAATAATATTAATTTGTATTATTATTTAATTATATATTATTTAATTGACTCCAACAAGATCACACACAATTCAGCAACTATACAAATTAGTAGAAAAAAGCGTGGCTGGGATATCACAACAGCCATGGCTTATTATGATAATAGTAGACTCATGATACATTGTTTAACTGTAGCTGAATTTTATAGAGTATATATGCAATGTGTTTTTTAATCAACAAATGAACAGTGAATGCCAATCCATGTAAGCCAGATTTATTATTTGAAATATCACTTTTATGATTTTCCCAGACATAAAAATCAAGAATATGTTATCACTTATTTAAGGAATAAACCACACTTTAGATGGGTTTATCGGCGTGATAACCCATGCGGGATGTTGGGTGAACACAAGAAAAGCTTGTACATCACAAGCTGAAGGCGAGTGATTTACAAGCTTTTTGAGTGTTTTCCCAACATCCTAAGTGGGTTATCACGCCAGTAAACCCATAGAAAGTGTGGTCTATTGCTATTATAAAATAACTTTAAGTTTTCTATGAGTTTACTGGCACAATAAACCATATAGATTTTTAACCAATCGGAATGCACATACTATCTTGGTTCTTTTATAAAAATTGATATCCATGCTAAGTATCAAAGTCAATTGGCTATTCCTGAATACCTCAAGCCTCTGTTTCAAAGTGAGGCTAAGTGCGAAGCTGTTGATATCGAAATAAATTTTCATTATTAGGGAAAGTTCATTTAATATGACAAGGGGGGGGGGGATGAAGATATTGAAACTCGAAGCTTGAAATTTTAGCAGCCCCCCTCGCTAGCGGTTCAATTTTTTAGGAGCCCCCTCCTTGGTAGTCGAAAAAATTTCAGAGCCCCCCCCCCTCCTCCTTCAATTCCTTTGCTCCCCTGAAAAAAGATCGCTAGACTGTTTAAATATATTTACCGTTATTGTCTTCAATGGTTTATACTATGACAAACTTGAGATACACAATTTTCTAAAGCATTTTTGGGATGAACAAGAGTGTAATAATTACTGAGACTACATTTGTTATATCTGTAAACCACGTGATATAGCTGAGTTGCACAGGTCATTAAATTGTTGAGTTGAAAACCATCCGATCTGTATGATGATGTCATGTGTTGGTTTTGAATTATACAAATTTTCGGAGCCCCCCCTCCTAGCGCAACAATTTTTTTTTCAGAGCCCCCCCTTCGGGTGTCTAAAAATTTTCGGAGCCCCCCCTCAATATCTTCATCCCCCCCCCTTGTCATATTAAATGAACTTTCCCTTATGCAAATAAAACTCATTTTCAGGTCTTGCATTTAGCCTTGTTTTGAAAATGAAAGTTTCAAAATGGAAAACAGAAATGGCCTATAATATTTGAGGTATCCAATATCCCATGACTGTTTTGTATGCTCAGGTTATAATACTAGCCATCGATGGCACATATTATTTTTGGATATTGTTCCTTGAATCGTAGGTTCAATGTGCAGTGGTTTAAAGTTTATCAATGCAATAATAGTTAACTTTTAAATAATTTTTTATGGTTAACCATTAACCCTTACTTTAAGTAGAAAGTTAGTATAATTTTTAATTACCAGGAGCTCTGCTTTATATGTTGTAATATTATTATATTTTTAGGCTGTTGATGATGAAGGTCTACAATTTGACAACTTGACCACCAAAGGAAGTTTTCCACCTATTAACTACGTGGTTATGTTGATAGTAGACATCATCCTTTACTTTTTGCTGGCACTCTATCTTGACAACGTGATTCCTACTCAGTATGGGCAGCGGAGATCACCATACTTTATCTTTATGCCTTCATTCTGGAAAAGCCTGTTTAATGGCAAGAAAAAGGAAGGACTTAACAGAGAGATGTCAGCAAGAGAGCAAGAGACTTCTGAAGATATTGAGACTGTACATGCTGATATGCATGGAAATGAAGCAATAAGGTACACTAGCTGGTCAATTATTTTTTTAACAACACTAAAATTGAAGGCCTCTGTGCAAAATGGCTCCTAGATATTTCCCTAATTTTCCAATGCATGCAGAACTGTGACTTTTTGGGGGGGGGTAAGAAACACATATGCATAGTGTTAAAAATTTTCCCAATCATTTCCACTTTATTACTAGGCTGAAATCACATATGCAAAAAACATTTAACCTTCCTGGTGGTTTCCTTTGTTGCCTTATAATGTCTTCCATGGAATTGAGAAGGTGGTGAATGATAAAGAAACTAACTGGCACGGGGTGATCATGCTCTCTTGAAACCCCCTGTGCGATTAATAGTTGTAATCTAAGGAAAAAAATTATAATTTGATGCTCAGGTCAATGTCTGAGATTAAACTCCTATAGGTAAAGGTAAACACCTCAAGTAACACATTTTTAAAGATCATACTAATAATTATTGTGTTTCATTATATTTTCTAGTATTCATCGGTTGAGGAAAGTCTTCCACGGAAAAGAAGAAATAGTTGCTGTTGATGGTAATCATGCAATAAAGAAATATTTTGCTCATGATGAACAATGTTAATCATGTTATTTCTGGCATAAATTAATTTACCACTGATAAGATACATATTTATTCAAGTTTTTTGTAAATTTGTATGCTTTTATATATATAAATATGTGCATTTGAACATTTTATGGAATATTTTGCACATTATAAATATTTTATTATCATTATTATTATTATTATTATTATTATTATTATTATTATCAATTATTAATCGATTTCACTCATGATGGTATGACATTTATAATAATTGTTGTTAATTGCATTGATAACTTCTCTGTGTAAAACAGAGTGTAGCATCTAAGTGAACTTCATTTTACTGGTTTTTGCTGGTTCCAACAGGAGTAAGCATAGATATCTATGCGGGACAGGTCACGGCACTTTTGGGTCATAATGGAGCAGGCAAATCAACCTTGATCGCTCTGATCACAGGCGTGGCTCCTGCGTCTGGTGGCTATGCTACTGTTTATGGATTGGATATCACTGACCCAAATCAGATGCAGGAAATAAGAAAGTTAATTGGTAACTATTTAGATATTAGGGAACTTAAGAACCATGACGACGACTTTGTCGACGATGACCGGAAGTGAGATACCATGCACTGCGCAAGCGCGGTTTACAAATTTCGTCGTCATGGTGTCGTCGACGACGCCAAACACAGTAGAGTCACGTCGTCCTGCAGTCCACAAGCTTCGGCAGGTATAACTCCCTGTTTTTAAGCGATTTTTCAAGGGCTTTGTATTTTTTCCACCTCGTAAATCCAGGTATCCTTTCTTTTTTCTGCTAACAAGCGATGTTGATTGAAAATTTGACTGATGAATTGTGTTTACTTCGAAGACAACACTGAGCTGTGCAGGCCGAGTGAGCGAACTCGTAAGTGACGAAATTTATTTGTACCTATTTAGGTCAGGTAAATAATATGTCTTTAAGATAGAGGAAATGAACTTTATATGAAAAACAGCTATCGCATCGGAATGTCTCTTTTTCCAAATCTAAACTCTGACAGACACTCGGACTCGGTCATGTCATTCAGGTTGAAAGTTGAATAACCTTCGTACGGAAAGCAGAGATTTTTCCATTCGAAAAGGTCAGACAACACTAAAAATTCTTCATCGTCAATGAAAGTAGACGTACGGCTTATAAAATAAGATCTTGCATCGTCTTAAAAGACGGTTTTGCGAAAAAACTTTGTTGCGAATGAACATCACAGTTGTACTACTTCTACGTGTTATTTTACATTCAGTGTCGTCATCGTCGACCTACCCGATCGACTGCATCTTAAGTTTCCTTTTTCCCGCCGAAACTGACGTTCTTGTTCCAGTCCTTTCTCAGTCAACAGACGTCGTCGTCGTGAACTTCGTCGTGGTTCTTAAGTTCCCTATTTTCCTTGGATTTACTTGCCATTAATAAACCATCATAATAATTTTATCGAAAAATATCGTTCTGTAAACCTTACAGTAAACATCTATACTGTTATCATGTTATAAGAAGTCTTGCTGGTCCATTATTCAGCGTTTGCCATAGACTGATCGAGGTACTTGGTAAACTCTTATTTTGGTCGAGGTCTATGATTTGTGTCTCAACGACTCAGTCCCATTTCGTGGTATGTACTTTTGCAGTTGTAGGTGTCATTGTCTTCAAGATATGGTCTGTTCTTAAGCTTATTCCAATTTTTTCACCCCTCTTGTTAAAACATTAGAATAAATATTAAAATTTATCTAGTTTGCTCTATGCTGTTTTTGTAGGTGTTTGCCCCCAAGACAATGTTCTGTTTGACTTCTTGACTGTAAAGGAACATCTAGAATTCTACTGTGGACTGAAAGGAATTGAAGGAGAAGAGGCAGACACAAGAGTAAATACTTTTATTTTTTTCTCTCTGTTAACCCTTTAAGTCCCAATAGTGACCAAGATCAATTTTCTCCTAACAATATCCATACACTATCAAGAGATAAGTTATGAGAATTAATAAAATGATCACCTGAGAGAAAATGCCCTGATCTATCATCAAATTCTCTCAACTAATTCCTTAAGGAAATGTATGGAGATCAGTTTGGAGAATTTGTATGTGGATACTGGGGCTTAAGGGTTAACACTAAGCAGTCATAGTGATCAAGAAATTTTGTAGTGGGACACTTAGTGCTGTAGCACTTTCACTTATTGTACACGGTTTCAAGAAAAATATTTCTTTCCATTTTTTTGAAGACCCTAGCTATAGTACATTCATTTTAGCATAGAGGCTGAAGGGGGGCTAGCTATTAACTGAGAACAAACAAGTTTAATAGAACACAAACAACATTAGGAATCCCGTCTGCCAGCAGGTTGCAAACCAGTTTGGCTATTTGATTGCATGAAAAAGCAGCGGTTCTACCTTGAACAGTAATTAAATCCAGCTGGTAGTGGAAAAGCAGGACTTGAACTCGGGGCCTCCACATAACAAGTTTTGTGCTGGGAATATTAATGATTGGTTATGGTGCTTCCCACTTTGTCTGTTTTTAAAAATTTACAAGTTTAGCTCAACCTGTTGAGCTGGAGTGAGCGTTTTGCCTTACAATGTTGTTTTGTGTAGGAAATATGATTTTTAATAGTTTTGATACTTCTTTTTTCAAGGTTACTCAGTTGTTGAAGGACATAGACCTCACTGAGCAGAAGGACACTTTATCAATGAATTTAAGTGGAGGACAGAAAAGAAAGCTTTGTGTTGGTGTGGCACTTGTAGGAAATCCAAAGGTGCTTATGATCTGTGCGAGGCATAAGTCCAAGTCTGCAGAATGTTCACATGGTCACATATCATACGCTGCAAAAAAATTTATTTGTATAGATTTGGAGCAGAATACCTACTGTTTTTTTTTAATTCAACACAACTTTAGAAAGTTTCAGGGGTTCTGCGTGTTGTTTCTAAAAAATTAGCATTTTTTTTTGTCCAGAATATGCAACTATTATTCTTTATTAAAAGATTTCTTGTGGATTATGCAATGTGCAGATGTGTTATAAGAGATCAATATTAATATTGTGTGAAATCTCACCATCACATAATATCAGAGACCCCAATGCTGAGAAGGACAGCAAACTTGAAAAAGAATGTTTGAATGCCATCTGGCAAATAAATGTTTCTAAGATAGTTGTGTCACTTCACAATATTCTTTTGTTGTTGTTTAATGAAAAAGGTTGTGATATTGGATGAACCTACGAGTGGGATGGATCCATATTCTAGACGGCTTATGTGGTCCTTGTTGCAAGAGAAAGCTAAAGATAGAGTTGTTCTTCTTACAACGCATTTCATGGATGAAGCTGATATTTTAGCTGGTATTGTACAAAATTGTACTCTTTTTCCATGACTTGCAGAGTTTAACTCCAAAATTTTTAACACATACTCCATTTCATTTGCAGTGACTTTGTCTTTTAGTTGCAATGTATGTGTTATTAATTTCTTTTTTTTTGTGCAGATTACAAGGCTATTTTATCAAAAGGAAAGGTGCGCTGTGCTGGTAGTTCACTTTTCCTGAAGAATCGTTTTGGAATTGGATACCATTTAAAGTAAGTTTCTGTTTGGACTTAAGTTGAACCTCTCTAAAATAGCTCTCTAACCAGTTGTGCTGTGGTAAGGGGCCATTCTGGAGAGGTGGCTTTATTGGGACAGAAGGGTGTGAATTGTGAAACCAATTTTTTTTTTCATAGGGGAGCACATTTTTAGTTTTCAAAAAATGCTCATTACAAACACAGAAAGCTGTGAACACTGAAAACCTACATAGGACACCTGAACATGCAAGCAAGCTGCAAATCCACAAACTACATTATTGCTTCTTAAAGTTCAGTTTCTCATAAATGACTGACTTCTTCTTTTTGACACAATAACATTCCAGAAGTATGTTTGGTGTTCAAAGTGAGTAAATCAGTGACTGTACAAACTGTTTGTACATCATTGACTTTTAACTGGCTTATTTGGAGAGGTTATTTTCACATCATTTTCACTAAATTGCATCTTTTAATTTAGTAGAGGTGAGACTTTATGTTAAAGTAGTGTCTCCATCTCTGAATGTGGGAAATTCTGGAAAATTGTTATGAGTCTAAGAAGCATGATTACTCAGTAACCGTGGAAAAATCTGCATGTTGTAAATTTCCAGCATGGCACTAGCAGATGATTGTGACACAGACCGCCTGACTGACCTCGTTCAGAGCAAAGTGCAAGGTGCTGAAGTTATTCGTCATCATGGCAAAGAAATGGCATTTTCTCTTCCAATGGAGCAACTATCTATCTTCCCAGGTATTGTTGGCTCTGATGTTCAGGAGAGCGTTTTAATAATCTCCCCTGTGTAAAATTTTTCAAATGATAAAATTAATAGATTAATTAATAAGTAAGGGTGCTTTGCAAAAGTCAGAACTGGCTGGCCAGACCCTGCATTTTGAAAAGGAAATGTTAGTCTTTGGTAGAACCTTTTACTAAAACCCATTACAGCGGGTACATAGTGTTTAGAAATAAACTGATCGGGCTGGATTGTCCTTATTAATAGTGGAATTCTCGTGACGACTTGACTGGTCTGGCCAGGCCAGCCAGTTTTGATAAGTTTATTTGGTAAGAGCCCGAAGTTAAAGGTAAGAAAAAAGGTTGAGAAAGAAAAAATTGTTGACAATTTGTTAACTGTTCCCATTACTATAATTTTTAAAGAAGATTAATTTCAATGAAATATGACCTGCGATCAGTCGTTCTTTTTTTCCGGGAAGCGCAAAATTCAGCAGAGAGGCAAAGAAAAAGGAAGTAGGACTGCCTGATCGCAGGTTAAAGAAATATAATAAGCTACAATTAGAGCATATTAAAGTTAATGAATAAATCAGGATGAAATTTGGTCCCACGGCAAATAGCAGAAGCAAGTCAAGGTGGGCGGAGCAACAAGAGCAAAGCAGTCTGTCAGTGGTGATCTAACTCTTGGGGTCTTTTACCCCCATCCCCATCCTGAGCCGGAGTACTGAGCTTATTTGCAGGCTAACATGGGCATGGTCAGTCCTTTTTGGGAGACAATTGACAGTATTTTTATAATTTATTCACCAACCGTCAGTATCTACGTTTGATTAACATTGTCAAATGTAATATGATAACATAATATATAGTAATAAATATTATAAATGTAATATAATAAGGGAGCGGTCATTAACTATTGGGGGGGGAGGGTCGGTATTATTTCAAAGGTTAGAGCCCAAAAATGTTAGCCCCTCTCAGGTTAACAGCCCAAAAATCTTGGCCCCCTTTAAAATGTGAGCCCAAAAAATTGTAACCCTCCCCTGTGAAAAACTTTTGATTTTTTTACGAACGTTATTTTGAGACAATTATTTCACTGGAATAAGAAAAAAGTGTTACTATTTTAATACACTATTTACAAAACCCAATGGTTCACCAAGTAAAGGGAACCCTCGGCCCTTTTCATTTTTTCAAGAATTCCGCGTGACTTCATTCCAGCATTCCAGCTCTAATGAACATGGCTAGTTCTTCGCGATTTATACTGGGTTCATCGCCAATACTAGATGTACTTCAAAGAGCAGATCTAGAAGATTATTAGGGTGCTTGCGTCAGAAAAGGTTTAAAAAAAGTTGAACACCTCCAACATGTGAACGAAGAGCTTCTTAGGCAGGAATTAGGTAAGCTTTAATACATGTAATTAAAGATAGTTCCAGGGTTTTAATGTTTTATTTTATTTTTATTAAATATAGTTGGTTTTTATATTTAGACCAAAATGGGAGGTACGAAATGAAAAAAGCAGCAGATATCAGTACATACATGTAGTACTCACACGTTCACTGTGTTTACAGTTGTAATGTTTGTCCTTAATTTCTACTGCTTTTTTCGCACTATGTAGCGATCATGGTCGATCAGGATATCAAAGGAGCGGAAATTTTACTCGAAGGCGAAATATTTTGACGAATATTGTTAGGTGAAATGGGCATTGTTTGAGAAAGACATTGATCCATGATTCATATCAAGAGTAACTGAGATTTCGCGAAGGTGCAGAGATCCAAAGACAACACGAAATCTCTGACAGCATACGTGCTAACCATGGCAAAGTTCCTCTAATAAAATGTTGCTCTTTTTGATGTGTTTTTTTTCTTTTTTTTTTTCCCTCAGGAATGACTGTATTTGAAGCAAGAAGGCTTTTAGAAGTATACAAAGAGTCTCAGGAATCCACAGCGGAAATGACAAGTCACAAAAATGCGGCGAATAGACAAAATCAAGCAAGCGTGAACAAGGATAAAAACCTTGGCTGGATCCCAAATCCCCGGAATGACATGAGCAGATTTTATAACGAAGTGTACGAATCATTTTATTTGGAACGGGTTGGCTATTTTGGTGGAAACAAGAAGGCCTTTAAGAAAGCATTCCATGAAGAAGCGAGAAGGGAATACGACAATGAGAAGGCGGTAAAAAAAATTAGAGAGCAATTAGCGCAACTGAAATCTGTAAAGGATCCTTCTAAGGCTGGATTTCTTCTAAGAGAAAACCACATTCTCAAGCCGCATGATTCAACGACCATAACGCAGAACATGTTACACATAAAGAGGGTCGAAACTTCAATCGAAACTTTACAAAAAAAACCTAAAGGAACACTTAGAAAGAACAATCCATTCATCAGGTAGAGTTTTAACAGGACATAAAACTGCACATGACTTTGATGAGCAAAAGCTAACTGAATTGCAGGGTTTTAGAAATGAATTACACACTTTAATAACTAGTCTAAGTCAGCTCCAAGAAACCTGCAAAGCAGCATTTAAGCACCCCTTTTCTGCAATGAAAAGAAAATCAAGAAAAAGGAAACAAAATACCCAAAAGAGTGTGAAGCGGAAAAAGGCGAGGCATGTGGCCAGGACGACTGAGGTTCTCAAGAAGATTGCGCCTGATTGGTCGGAGGGTAAGATTTGTGAGAAGGAGGATTTGTGCGGAGACATCGTAAAAGAACTTGGAAAAAGAGAGCAGAAATGGGCGGTAGCTTTGATGTTTGATCAGTGCGAACTTTTGAATGACAGCGCGAAATCAGAGCTTAGAACAATGTTAGGGTTTTCTGAAAGTGAGAGTAGCTCTAATGCAAGTGACGGCGATGAAAGTAGCGACCAAGACAACCTAAGTAGCATCAATGACAGCAAAGACAGTGAAAGAAATAGCGATGACGGGGCCGATGATAGTGATGTAACTGAACAATGTCAGGAGGAGGATTCGGGAAGTGTCTTTACTGCAGTGGAAGCATACGACAGCAGCAGTGCAGAAGACATTGGCCCCTACTGGAACACAATGGAATGCACTCCTTACTATGAGCCCATTGAGTAGTCGTTTATACATCTTCACTGGACATTGGCAATATGTTTGATACCGTTACTGTTTAAGACTGATTGAGTTTTATAGCATACCAGAATTTGTTGATTTTTAAAATAACAATAAATCAAGTGATGTTTATAAAATTGTTCTGGGTGTGAGCTTTTTCACTGTGCAATTAAGCTTTGAGTATACGATTCTATGAAGATTCTTGCCATGCTAAAGTCAATAGCACAAAACCCATTTGTGCACATCGCCCAAAGTTTTAATAAAAGGCGCCCAGAAATTGTAACCCTCCCTATAAAACGTGGGCCCATAAAATTATGGCCCACCCCAAATGGGCGCCCAAAAAAACACAGCCCTCCCCCAAAATTTACCAGCCCTCCCCCCCAATAGTTAATATAATTATATGTTATATAATTTTGTCAGATTTACTTAAAGCCCTTGAAGATCATAATGACAGTGCTGATGTTTGTGCTGCTCCGTTATTGGGTGTTACGAGTTATGGTGTATCCATGACAACCCTGGAAGAGGTTTTTCTCCAACTGGAAGACACCAGTGATGAAACAAGCGAGTCTGTGGAGGAAAACGAGCCAATTCAGGTAGGTAATCACTCAGGAATTGCTGTATTTTTGTTGGAAATATACTGCTTAGCTGTATAAGCCAACCGCCTGCTGCCTGCATGTCTTGAAAATCCAGTTTGGCACTCTGTCTGTCCCTCACAGCAACGCAAGTTCAAACGGTCACCAGTCTTCTCCGTTCTTTTCCGCACTAAAAATGGTATCAAAGTTCCCCCCTCCCCAACCCCATTCCCAGGGTTCTCTCCAAGAACCATTGGGGACGAGGTTGTCCCCCCCCCCCTCCCCTACTCTCCACCCTGAGAAAAGGGGCATGCACAACTGTAAAAAGAGAAAAGAATATTGTAGCTTTTATTTCAAAAATAGCCATGGGTTTCAATAAAAATTGAATTAGCCAGCAGATTTGCATGGAGTAACTGACCGTATCAACAGTCCACGTTTTCAAGGGGTGTCTGGGGGCATGCTCCCTCAGAAAATATTAATAAGCGATTTCCAGCGTTTAGGAGACTATTTAAACTGAGTATAAAAGAGCGAGTTTTCCATTCAAGAAGATTTGGGTTTTAGTCCAAATTGGCAAATTTTGATTTATTACCTACACAATTAACTCCTGCAAGCAATGAACGAACGATAATTATACTACTGGTAAGTTACATACATTTCTGCGTGATCAAATTCTATTGTTGTCCATGACATTATTCAAACTAGCTGCTTCTTCTTCGGAGAAAAAAATAGCCGACTTCTCTGAGCAATGTAGCTGACGCGTTTCGTCGGTCGTCGGTGCTTATTGAAACCCCTGAATGGTAGTATATTTTGGATAACAACTGACAGGTACTTTGTGGTAATTTGTTGAATATATGAGTTTTATGTCTCGTCATGTGTTGTAACACCTGGACAAGTTTAATATCAGCTGTTGCTAACCCTCCCAACGTCTGTCTCCAGTGGGTGATGTTAGGGACTTTTAAGATCCGAGAACGCGACGGCAGCGAAAACATCTCTCAAAAGTGAATTTGCATTTTTCAAATCTTCATCGCGATTATTCCTACCCACTTACTTCGTCAAATGTAGGCGAAACTAGTTCCTGGAGTCGAATTCCCATGTTCAAGTTCAGAAATTTGGTCGTCTATTCTTTTCCTCCTCCTTAAAAAGTTAAATTAGGCATTTTCACGTCGTAGTCGTGCAGTGTTGACAAAGAAATGTACAAAAAAGTGTGATGCACGCGCAAAGTTGTCAGTTTTGCCTTGTAAACCAATTGCTTTTTTTTTTCTTGACGTTCTCGCTGCCGTCGCACCTTGCTTTGCGTGCGGAATTTGTCCAGGAAAGTCTTGTAATTCAAATCCACGTGGTTCACTCCTCCTCCAGGTACTTCACTGCAGATGGCTTTTGCTAATTGTAACTGTTAAATATGCTCCTGTTTAAACGATTGACGTTTGTCTAACATTACTGAACTGTAAAAGTAATTCAATCCAAGGCTGCAAAAGGCGCTAATAAACAAACTGAAACTTCCTAACGAACTCACCATCTATCTATGTATCTAACGTTTCATTTAAGGATGCGAGGGAGGTTATTGGACAGCTGCTAACTCCCTCAGATGTCCTTACTGTTCAAGATGGAGCCTCGAGGGTTTCGGGTTCAGTTAATGCATTAAACACTGGCGGTGTAGAATTAAATAAGCCTGAACTCAGACAGAACTCACGGGCACCTTCACAGAAGGAAAAACAACAGCTGCTAGGTTTATTGAAGGTATGTCACAGCGCCACAATAATGGTATCATTTGCTACCTTCATAGCACATTCAGGACGAAAACGCAAAGCTCTTGGAAAGCGCCACCAACATGTTTTACACAGCAGGGGCAGAGCTAAATAATAGTTCAGCTAAGGAGAAATCAAATGAAGATTTGTGGAAGGAAAAGCAACAGTTGTTAGGTTTACTTACGGTATGTTTGCATGACCTACATCACGTTTCATGCTTCAACTTTGGTTGGTTCTAACTATTTCCTTATGTCTTGACACAAAATTAACTCGTGAAATCATGGTTTAATATGTAGCTTTTCATCTGGAATTTACTTACAGACTGTAGAAACTGTTTTTGCAAAAATGACAGTACAAGAAATCCTTCAATCAATTCCTTTAGTGAGCTATAATATTGACCAGTAAAATTTTTCTTTGAAATTACCGCCCATGTGGAACTTAGCCTGTTGCAGGCTCCAAGATAGAGTAATGTAGTAAAGGGCAAAGATCGTGAAAATGTGAGCGAAAAACGCGAGGGGCCGGGAGCAGAGAACGCTCTCTCCTTCTTTTCCCGCCTCCGCCCCTTTTCACGGAACGCGCGATAGTCGCCATAGTCTCAGGTCGTTATTAACGTCCCTTTCTCTAAAGTGACATCGGCATTGTTGCATAACGTTCGAAATATATGGATTTGTGCGGTAAAAAAAAACATTGTTTCTGTTTCCTACGAATGTGAAAGGATTTAAATAAAAATCGGCTAACCTCACTTAAGTTGTCTTTCCTCTTTCCTTTTTGGTTCCCGAGTCGATTTATGGCAATTTTATGCGTTTTAATTAAGCTGGTTTCTTCTCTCTATAATCCTTTCGAGTTTGGGCCAGCTGTGATTAAAGGTACAATGGATATACAATTTTATTATCTCCACAGATCCGTTGGTTGATGACCGCTCGCTCCCCATCAAAGATCATTTTTATGGTCATCATTCCACCGATTCTATTAATTGTTGGTCTAGCATTGTTACTGAAAACCAAGGACAACACCAAGACTTCTAGCCAAGCTGATCCCCTTCAACTGAGTCCTAAATTGTACCTCAAACCTGGAAGCCAAGAAACGTACGCCACCGATGCCCTGGTTCAGAACGCGACTGGTCATGTAATAGATTATATCTTGGGATACTTAACCGACTATGAAGTTGGCACAGATTTGGTGTCCTCCATTGGTAGTGTCTTGAACAGTTCTTCACATGCTCTTTACAACTTGGCATTCAGCATTCGACAGTTCCCCGCCGCATTCAATTTGTCAAATTCTGGCGTAAGTGTGGATTTTTCAAATCTAGTCCTTGTATTTGCAGAGCAGACAACATTTCTGTAGCCTCCTGACAGTTTTTTTGTTGAGCTTTAACGTAATTAGGTGTTCACACCGCATCAAAGTATGGTATAAAACCTCTCCGATATGTTACGCTCCACTTTCGAGATCAGCGCGGCGCAGCTTCGCTCCGTCACACAAATCGCGCCGCCACAACCGTTCTTGTGTGTGAACAGAAGTCCTATCCGGTATAGCCTGCGTGGCCGGCGTTGAAAGGGGAAGGGGGAATTTGGGCGCGCGCGAGAGCGTGTGGGGCGCCCCACACTCTCTCTCGCGCGCCCAAATTTCCCCTTCCCCTTCCCCTTTCAACGCCGGCCACGCAGGCTATATCCGGTATGATATTCGTGACGGCGTAGAATCTATCCGGTAGAGTGTGAACAAAGCCTAATGGAAACTCTCTAATTGTTCCAGATACTGTGTATTACTAGAATTTCACATAGTGGTATTACCACTATCCACGCTGATGAGTGTGACATTTGGAAAATTATCAGCCAATATATAGAGCGTCCCCAATAGGGTTTTTCAATCCCGTAATCCCGACCCAAGATTTCGAGCAATCCCGTAATCCCGAGGGTTATTTTTGGCATCCCACCTCCCGCGCATACTTTCAATCCCGAATCTTTCCAATCCCGAGCTTCAAATAAGGGGGATCCCGTATCCCGGAAAAACTATTGGGGACCCTCAATAAACAATTGAATAATTACAGCATGAAGAGCAGCAGCAGTACGCGATCTTATCATCGCTGTCAATCTCAAAGTGACTATCGCAAGACAAACAATCAGACTTAGCTTTCAGCAAATTCAGTTCTTGTTCTTGATTTTTCTTCTCTCAACTTGATGAATTTGCATCACTTTACTTTCTTGCAGCTTGCGGGTTTGAGCTCAAGCTTTTTCATGCGGTACAATGACACCACAGTACATTCAGTTCCTGTTGGAGTTAATATCCTGGGATCTATTCTCCATATGAATGCACTAAAGAGTCAGAATCTGACACCTTACCCTCTGGAGGCTAACATTCTACCATTTCCTGGACTCAAACCTCAATGGACCTATGACGGTACATCCTTCACGTCAATTTTGTTGATCGGTTTGGGTCTGGCTCTTATACCAGGAGGTTTTGCCATTGAAGTTGTGGCACTTCGCCAGGTGAGCTACATACTTAGGGGGGATGGGTGAGGCTTGTGCAGAGTCGTGAAGGTCGGGAAAAAGTCGGCCGGAAGTAGGAGCCCATCCTACCGGAAGGTAACAAAGTGTTCTGCAAGGTCAGGGAAAAGTTAGCTTTAAGATCTTCATTTCAATTGCTACCACGGTACTGTTAATTTTTACGTTAAATCGACACGTTACATCGCTTGCACAGAAATCCAAAAGACAACAGAAGGAGAGCAAGCGGAAGGTAAAAGTCAAGGGGAAAGTGTTAATTTTAATTTTGCCTTCTGCGCATGCCCGAACTTCGAAAGCTCTAATTTAGCATCAGCAACAGAAAGGTAGCGTGATTAATTGATTAACATTTTGTACAGTTGTACGGGTTTCGTCTTTTTTTTTCAAGATAGTGACCAGAAACATCGCCGGTTTTTCACCAACATTTCCGTGAGGGAGTGGATTAAACAATTGAATTCTAGATTAGATTGATCAACAACATAGGCTGTTCACAGTCCCCTATTCTTCCGTGAGATCTTCGAGATCGGGCACTCACCGTCACTGAAAGCCAGTTTTTTAATTGGTTTCCATCGTACCCAGGGGTAGGCGTCGGGGTTTATAGCTGTGGGAAAAGGAAGTCGCTACTTTCACATTCCCATAATACATCTTGTTTAGCCGCCAAAAGTTTTGCATAAGCATTGTTTCCAATTTCTCTTGGGATTTACAATCCTCCCAAGAGGACTTAAAAATAATACTTATGCAAAATTTTGGGGGTATACTAGGTGTATTATGGGAATGTGAAAGTAGTGAAGGCGTGAAAACCCAAACCGTCCTCCGTCCCCTAAGTAGATGAAATACTAGTCATCTTCAAACTAGACTCGGTCAAGATGGCCGCCTGTAGCACTCGTACTCGACGACCTTACGGAAAAATAAGGTGACTGTGAACAGTCTATGAACAACACTAAAGTCTCCTTTGTTTCATCGGTAGGAGAAAATGCGTCATCTTCTCCGTGTATCTGGAGTATCATCAATTATTTACTGGCTTCACTTTTTCCTTTTTGATGCCGTTGTCTTCCTGATTCCATGCATCCTTATGCTGATACTGATCCCCGCCTTCCAGCTTCCTTCGTTATCTCCTGCACCTGCCATGGGCAGCCTGGTGTTGTGTATATTACTCTACTTCCCTTCCGGAATCCTGTTCTCCTATCTCTGTTCCTTCATGTTTGGCAAATGGGAAACTGCACAACAGATAATGCCACAACTATTTCTTTATGTAAGTAAAACTAATCTCATCAAGGTGTTTATAGTTTTGAATTTGTGTGTTGGTGTGCGAGGTTGTGAAGCCTTTTTAACTGCGCTACTTCTCGTGTGATCAATCTTGGTAAATAAGCCGATACAGGTTGAGAGTTTTATTAGCATGGCACACTCCTCTACAAATAGCATGCGTGGCAGTAGCCTGTGTACAGTCCTCCCCTCCCCTCAGTAAAAGTCGGAGAAGGGGCCCCTTCTCCGATTTTTACTGAGGGGAGGGGGGTCTGTATACAGGCTAGCGTGGCAGGCGCCGATTAGTTTTCTTGGCTAGTTTTTATCGAGCACGCGAGGGGAACACGCGAGGGGAAACAAGAGGGCCCGTCTCTTTTCCTCTCCTTTCGCCCGAAAAAAAACGGTTACACAGGCTACTCTACAAAATATGCACAAGAATTTCAGTGTAACTGCTTGTGAAATTTATTTTTTCTAGGGAGGACTTGTTCCATGGCTGACAGTTGCACTGATAGACATGATATCAAGTCGAGACGTAGCTATCATTCTTCATAGTATCTTTGTATTTCTGTTGCCTCCTTATCCAGTCTTTGGAGCATTGTATTATATTGATGCTGTAAGTATAGACCCGTCTGTTTAAGTGTTGTAGTCTCTCTTTGGGTAGTCTTTTTTCATAGCCGAATAAGTGGAGCTAACGAAACGCATGAGCGCGTGGAAATTCGCCTCTCGCTCGCCGCGAGGTCTTCTCGGGACAGACGATGTTCTACACGCTTGCGTGCTTTGTTCTTCTATGTTTTTGTATTTGTATTTTGAACAGTGGGTCACGCTAGTGACTACTTTATTGACTAGCAACAGGCAACGCCTTCACCCCAAGAAAAAAAATTTTCTACATGTATTTTATGTAATTGCCCGGCCACTTTAGCCATACCGCTAAGAAACTGACTGTTTTAATATTTTTATGTTTCAATTTTTTCACTTAGAAGAAAGAACTTAGAATTGAGTATGTGCTGTGCTCTGTTGGCAAAGGCAATACAAAAAACATTAGAGAGAAAAACTGGCTGTTGGGCATGTAGAACATTGGTGGTTTATTAAGTTCTGAATATCCATTGTAAATATCAGTACAAATTTTGGTTAAAAACGGTATTGCCTGCGAAGGTGAGGGCAATCAAACCGCTGCAATGCTAATCACCGTGAGATCAAGGAAGAGGCAGGAGTTGAGGAAAAAGTTTTGAATCAATAAGATCAAGAACTCAACATCCACTATACGACGACTGTGAGCATTAGTAGTGTACGTCATCTCCGTCTCAAATTTCATGACAATGTCCTTGATTCCATGCTCCAAACCTCCTTGCATTATGGTAAAGTAAAGTAAGTGGTTCAAATGTCGCATACAATTTTATTTGCAAGCAAGTATTTTATTTATTTATTTTTAGGCCTACAGATGGCAATCCATTTTGGCAGCCTATGAAAACAGGGGTAACGTAGTAGACGTACACATGACCGCAAGCCATTACTTTAAGTGGACAAAACACAACGGCATCCCAATAGCAATGATTGCTGTAAGTATATGGGGGAACTATGTGATATTTTATTTCGTTATCTGTAGTGCTTTTCTCATCATGTTCGGTGCTTGTACCATCCATACTCGTTATTGTGGGTGCAATATTTGATACAAGGGTTCTTAGACTTCTTTTTGCCTTCATTGGCTAAGCGTTTTTTTTGTTTTGTTTATTATTTTGCTTTCTTTTTCTTCAGCCTGTTGTCCATATAATTCTGTTTTCCTTGCTGATTTACTACTTGGATCAACGTAATATTGGTGTTGAAACCAAGTGCTTCTGTAAGCGCAGGTAACAGTTATTACCTTCTCCCTTTCGAAAGTAATTAATACCCTGATTAAAATATAACAAACGTGTAAGAATTAGTTATGGGAAATACTGATTAAGAAGGAACAAATTTATTTTCTTTAACTAGAGGTTTCAGCATTAACTTGGAAAGAGGCGAAGGCATTTTAAAATCTCTTTCAAAATGAGGCAAAGTGCAAACCTTTTTTTTAAAACTCCATATGAAAAACGGGGATGCTCGTCGTCTCGCTTAGGGGTGTAAAATTTTGGTCTCCTTAGGGTTTTGTCAATTTTAGGCGCCAAATGCAAGGTCTCGTTTTTCATAGCGAAGGTCACAGAATTACGCGAAGAGAAACAGAAGTCAATTTTCTTTTTAACTTTGTTTGTTATGTCTTTATTTTAAAACTCAAATGTCGTATTTGTGTGTTTTTAAGCGGTCTTTTTGGGTCAAAATTTGCAGCCAGTGCGATTGGTCTCCTTTAGGGGTCACAAAACGAGGCACAGATGGGTTAGGGGTTAAATTCAAAATTTCCGACGAGCATCCCCGTCTGTTTCGACAGTACCGCCGGGCCTTTTTGTCAAAATGGTTTTTTAAAACACTTAAACGTTTTAAAGTAAAGGTTTGGGGCTTGTTGGGCCAATTGCATCAGTGCGACTGACTTGAAAACGAGGTTATATGGTTTATTGATTAATACATTACCCCATTTTCGACAGTACCTCTCCTTGGTTTTAAAAACACTAAACGCAGACTAATTTCTTTTACGGCAACTAAGAAACCGAATTTGATGAAAGGTAATCTGCTTCTTTCTTTCTTTCTTTCTTTCTTTCTTTCTTTCCAGTCGGTAGTTTTCTCCTAAGCTAATTGTCCTGTTTTTGTAAAATCTATTTATCGTAGTAGGGTGATATGCGGTACTGCTGAACCAAAGTAAACCTAAGCGTGTTACATTGCTGTAATTTTATGGTTTGTCCCTTTGTAGTTGATCTTCCCTGTGTTGTAACCATCGATCCTGTTAAATCTCCGCGGAAGTACTTTCAAATAGTGCTGTTTGTTGTTTTCCGCTTTAAAGCAGGTGACTTTAGAGACTATTCCGAATCAGTTCTGCGATGCGGTTGTTAGTATGCTAGGAAGGAGCGTTGGGTAACGACACAAAGAGCGCCTGTGTAGCAGACTATGCGGGTGTATGCTTATCTGTGTTTATTGTGGTATTTTCCTTAGCAGCAACCAAAACACCGTTGATCGATTTCCCAGCTACAAGCGATATGACAGTGTTGTAGAGACAGAGGCCCAGGATGAGGATGTTAAAAGAGAAAAAGAAAGGCTAATGCACATTACCAGCAGCTCCAGTGAATGTTCTTCTTTCTCTGTTTTCGTTAAGGTAAGAGCAGCGTAGTACGTGAATAGTTTGACAGGATTGTCCAGCTTGAAATCACGCTGTTTCTTTGTTGTGTTCTTGTTGTTTTTTCGGTTCTGTCGGTTTTTATTTATTTATTTGTTTGTTATTTAATTTAAAGCTGTTTGCAACCAAATGTCGTTAAACGTTCGTGAAAGAAAAACCAAAGCGGACTTACTCTAGCCGATCAAATCACACGCAGACACCCAGATTATCCTGAGTGCCAGGTTCTTTTTCTTTCCTGGTAATTTTCGGCGAAGTGTCGAGAGAATAAAAACCCTGGTCACTGGAGATACCAGTCTCATTGCCATGTAATTTTTTGATCATACGTCTCACCAAACCGGTTTTGGAGCTGATGTGCATGTTTGTTTTCATTGAATCTGAGATCAAGTGTGGTCGAACGTGGCTCTGTGTCTAGCCTGCGTGGCAAGCGTTTCCTCGCGAGGTTCGTCGAGAAAGCTAACCCTAACCCTAACCCTCCCCCTTCAACCTTTTTTTTTGCTTCCGCTCTAACTTTCGCGCAATAACTCGATTGGAAACGCTTGCTACGCAGGCTACTCTGTGTCTGCGATGCATGAAAGTTGAATGGGACAATTTTATTGTGAAATCATTTTACTACAGCTATGAATTCTGGATGTCGTCATCGTGAAAATGACCTAGTGCGCGAGATTCCGTTGAGTGTTAACATCTTCGTAAAACGTGAAATTAGGAAATTTTACTCCGTAGTCGTACAGGGACGGCAAAATTTTCCAAAAAGTGTGATGCATCTGCAGCGTTCTTGATTTGTTGTTGTTGTTAAGGAGCGTACGCAACTACGACGGCAACGCCAAAAAAGTAATAGGTCTTTTTTAGCAAAAAACAATGTTGCACGTGAGCTCGCTTTTTTGTACATTTATTTACCGTCACTGCACGACCACGATGTGAACTTTCCAAATTTCACGTTTTATAGCGGACCTAAACACAAGGCAACAATTGTCTTTTTCCTTTTCTTAACTTGGATGCGGTCCTTAAGAATTCAACTTCAGACAAATTCGACTAACTTTGACAAATTGAACCAAACGGAATAAAAGCGATGAAGTTTGAAACAGTGGGAATTGACCTTTTAGATGAAGTTTTCGCTGCTGTCGCGATTGCGTAAGCTCCCTGTTGTCTCTTGTTGCCGTCATGCTTTCGTAAGCTTCTATTCTTCAAATCCTTGGAAGAAGTGTAAGGTTTATGTATCCTTGGTTTATTTCACGTTAGAAGTCTAATACATTTTCTTCTAACTTAGGGGTTGTGGAAAAGGTTTGGCTCCGGTAAAACTGCTAAAACTGTTGTCAAAGATCTCTATTTTGGCGTGGAGCAAGGTGAAGTTTTCGGACTTCTTGGGCCAAACGGTGCAGGCAAGACAACTTCACTCAGCATGATTACAGCGGATTTCCCACCGACAAGAGGGAAGGTACGGTGATATGTGTAAAGGAAAGACTTCATGTAAACAGGTGGAGCTCTCCAGGGATGTAATTTCGGTCCCAGTCCCTCCCTGACCTGCATAGTTCTTTATATCATGCTCAGTATTCTTGGTTTGCAACCGCGTGACAAGGCGGCCATGTTGGGGGTCCAAACAAAAGAATTTTTTCTCGAAGAATTTACGTGAAAATAGAGTTTAGCTCCCAGAGGAGGGAAATGCTTTTGTTCTTGACTACCAACATGGCCGCCATGACGTCAAGTGCAAACCAGCAATTATCTTACAACTGCTAATTAAAATCAGTACGACCAAGGCCAAACTTCGAGCTTTCCATGAGACGAACCAATGTGGGCGGGTAAAGTTCATAACAAGTTCGACGTCCGGCTTAATGAAATTCGTTTGGATCGTCCAACACGTTCTGTATGATGTTTGATGGGTTCGACGCTTCATTAATTCGACGTCTGACCCAACAGACTGACATAACTTAATTAAGGTCGACCCAAATTACAATTTGGTTCGTTTCATGAAACGTTCGACGTTTTGTGTCCGCCTGTGTTAATCAAGAATGGATACACACTCTATACTGATAGGGGAGGGGAGGGGGTAGGGAAACTGACCCGTGTCCACAACTGTCTCATTTGTGGAATTCCACGTAGGGTTCGTTGATACGGGCAAGGATGAAGTTAATGTAAATATGTTTTCGTTTTTTCTCTTTTTTTTTTTTTAAGATTTCGAGTCTTTAACGTTGAAAGCGCTTTTCGGCTTAAAAATCAGTGATATTTTGCCCGAACCGGATTTTTGAATGAAAGTCACTAACACGTCCGCATTATCTGTTGCTACGTAGACCATGTAGACTAGCATATTGATAGAGTATCAAAAAATTGATTATTTGAAGTTCTTTGCTTCGGAAGCAACTCTGCAATGGACGTGCTTCCCATCAGAATTTGAGTTGTTTCTGTGGGCGTGTGGGTAGCCTGCAGCTCTTGTGTGATTTTATTGACTCGTTTCCATGTTCAGGTGTATGTAGCTGGTTATGACGTCAGCAAGAATCCATTGGAGGCTTTTCAGTGTATGGGTTACTGCCCTCAGAAAGATGCACTTTGGCCTACTGTAACTTTAGAGGAGCATCTCACACTGTTTGCCAGGATTCGCGGAGTACCCTGGGATGAAGTGAAGACACTTGTTAGCCAGTGAGTATGCTTGAGTAAAATCAAAGCAAGCGTTTTGTACCTTAGTAAGCAGTTGATCTAAATTTTGCGAACGATAATATGGCCAAATCTTTTGCAGTAGACCATGCGTTTGTATGTTAGAAATTGTTTTTCTTCAAACAGAGGATTTTCTGACGGAGCTTAATTCTTCCTCATGTGCCTGCAGAAATCTTTTTGCGCCTTTAAACTCTTATCCGTTAAAGCAAGAAACTTTCGAGAGCGCTAGCCTTTCGTTAGTTTCTGAAGCATTATACCCCAACACTCAAGTAAAGTTCACTCATTCTTGTGCTTATATTGACACTTTCGTTAGTTATATGTCTGCTTTGAGGATCACTGAACACGCCAAGAAGAAAGCGCAAGATCTTTCAGGTGGAACGAAAAGAAAGGTAGTTAGCTATCGCACGTTTTCCTTTGAATTTCTTTAAGAAATAGTCACGTTATGTTTTTGATTTATTTCGGAGACGGTTTACTTATATCTTATATATCGCATAATCCTATTCAAATTGCAGCAAATTGCTGCTACAAAACTTTACTTTACATCGCTCGATCATTTCAAAACATGATTCCGCAAATGAAAAGAGCAAATATAACTGCTTGACTGACGAAGATATAAAGCAGAAACGTGTGTTAAAAGTCATTAAAAAAATAGATGATTCTCTCTGTTTGGAGATCGAATGAAAAACTCGATCTCAATCCGGCATTTTATTCACTACTAAACGGAAAAGTTATGAGGTTCTTGTAAATGAACTTCCGCTTTCCAGTCGTCTGCATCATCGAACCTCGTTGTTGTAAAGGCTTCCCTCGAGAGAGGGTCGCCGCATGGCAGGATGCAAACTCACTTCCTTTTTCATCGACGACTCTGTTACACTCCTCCTTTTTTGATTCATTTTTGTAGGTCAGTTTTGGAAATGCAATGCTTGGAGACCCTCAACTTCTGTTACTGGATGAGCCATCGTCAGGCATGGATCCTTCTGCAAGGCGCTTCTTGTGGTAAGAAACAAGTTTTATTTACACCCTAAATGTCCGAAATGTTATTTATAGTATTTCCCTAAATTAAATAAGTGCTAGAGTACCTGAACAATTTTTTTTTAATTTAAAATATATGTCGTGTTTCCTTGACATTGTTGCATTAGCTTTATCGAGTTACGGAGGCGTGGTGTCCGAGCCACTCGGAATTCGGATCAGTAGGTGTGTGTTTAAGTATTGCTGTGGCGTTGAGTTTCCTTCGATATTAAGGAAGATTGCCCCCCTTTATCTCCTTTCACCCAGGTATACCAGTGGCGGATCCAGGGAGGGGCCTGGGGGGGGTCGGGCCCCACCCTTATTTTTGGACCAAACTGAGGCCCGAAGAACCGAAAAAATTTTTTTGAGACCCCCCCCCTTATCTAAGGGTCTGTATGACCGGCCCCCTCGTCCCCCTTATCTCAAGGTCTGGATCCGGCATTGTATACTGGCTAAAGGCGACACACTGCTGGGGTAACCATTGCTCATGCGCCCCTTTACCTACCTTTACATTTATCTATTTATGAGAACCAACCACTATCTTAGTAAACTTCAGTTGGGAGACTTAATATCATGTTTCGTCTGTGAACAAAATTCTTTTGTTTGACAATTCAAATGCCGACATTTCTTCAGTAGAGTTCTACACGCTTAGATTCTAGGTATTCGCCCAGGTCGCCTCGATGCTTCGATTGTTGGTGACGACTGGGGGGAGTTCGAGATGATCAAGATAATTTTATACAAACTATTGCAATCGTATCAGTTGTCCGGATTGCCCCGCTTCGCATCAGAGGTGTTTGTATATGATCATCTTGATCGCCCTGAATGATAATGATGATGACCACCATCACCACCATTGTTGTTTCAGGGGCACCCAACGACGGTTCCCTCCTAAATGCACTGAAAACACTTTTTAGCCTATCCAGAATACTTTTAGATCTCTAGAAAAGCATTCTAAACGGCACCGTAAACTTTGTATCTGTTCGGTCATCCTAGGGGAACATGAGCCTTTTCGAAATTTCAAGGCCTTGAGTACTATTTTCCCAACATTTTCTAACTCCTCTCTCCATCACATTTTTGAATCCGAAAATTTTAGGTTTCCTTTTTTCTGCGAAAAATAGCCTAACTTGGGAAATAAAATGCTAAAACTAAACTTCAGAAAATCGTAGGGAAGATAGTAGATAAGATTCGAAAATTGTACATGACTGTAACGGTCATCTAGACATTTTTAGCCGTCCTCAAGTAATAGAAAACTCTAGGCAATATTTGCTTCTCCGATCCGAACAGATATTTTACAGAAAACAGTCGTTGGGTGCCCCTGTCGTTTCTTACATTTTCCCCCTTTTCACGATCAGGAACACAATCAGTAAGAATGTGCAAGGAACACGCGGAGCCATTCTCACCACCCACTCAATGGAGGAAGCGGATGCTTTGTGTTCACGTGTTGGTATCATGGTCAAAGGTCGACTCAAGTGAGTCTGCAATATAAAGTGACTCTTTGTTACTTAGTCCTTAGTTGTTCGATGGATACCTTATGATTGGTTGAGTAACTCGCGCCACTCTCTCAACCAATTAGAAGTAAACCTAAACCGATTGTGTGTTACCCACTGTATTTTTCCCGCGCTTTACGTTGGCTACGTCGGTGTTAGCATCAACTTGTGATTTGTTTATTAGAGGCAATTGTCTGCGTTATGATAGCCGGCGTAATAACTTCGGGTTTGGTATTACAACACTCCGGCCTCAGTTGCCTTCTCGTCTTACTCGGCATTAAACGCTGGGGACAACATTCATAACAAAAATAGTCTGCTTTGATTTCTCTTCTTCGACCCCAAACGTAAGACATAAGCCAATTCTTTGCTCGAACTCTATGAAGTACACCAGTACAATGATAATCTTTTTCCTTCTGAAGATGTCTTGGTTCAACGCAACATTTAAAAAGTACTTATGGCAGCGGTTATACCCTGGAAATTAAGCTCAAGCAAACACAGTCACCTGAACCTTCCACAGAAGACCCAATGGAACTGTTACACAGCTTTGTTTCAGAGTTGCTGCCAGGTGCTACGCGGTCTGAAATTTTCGGGGGAAGAGTGGTATACAAGGTTCCAAAAGAAGGTGTTGGTGTGTTGTCAATCATCTTTCACAAGCTGGAGAAAGGTATGATGTTTACTAAAACAGTCTTAATTTGTGACCCTAAGCCATAGCGTGCTACTCAAGTTACCGGAAGGTAGTCATGTGATTATTTGATACTTGTTATTGCAGGCAAGGAGGAGATAGGGATAGAAGAATACAGCTTCAGTCAGTCGACACTTGAACAGGTATTGTCTAGTTTTCATGTTTTTTTTTTTCATGAGCTTGTGCTAGGCTCTCAGATCTCAGGCCACTTAAGGGATGACTACCTAATTAAATATGCATATTTTAGTAAATGCTATTTAGAACGGTTTGCTCCCATCAGTGCTCCTGAAAAGTGAACTACAAATGTGGCTCAACGAAAAAAACACGTGAAACGTGATTTCGAATAACACGTGACATCGCTTTCTCAATGACGTCACAAAATACATTTTCTTAAATGGGGAAGGGTTGCAAACCTTAATCTTAGGAATTTTCACCACCAAAATGTTACATAACCAGTGTAAATCGTAAATTCACCTTGTATGATTGGAAATGTTATTTATCCTATTAGCTATTTAACTAATTAATTAGTCACGTGACCCTTTTCCCTTTATTTACCGATTCCTATATAACGTAAACACACATACAAGGCGAATTTATAAGAACCTTTTTAATAGCCTCTGAAATGTACTTAAAAGAACTTGTTGCTCTTTCATTATCCTTTCCCCATTTTAGAGTAAATATTTTGACCCTTAATTCTCAATTATCAGTCACGTGACGAAAATTTGAGCTTCTCAAATGCACTCATATTGCTAAGGCCATTAAGCTACATTTGTAGTTCAATTTACGGGATCATTGATAGAAGCAAACCGTGCTAAATGGCATTTTATCAAAATATGCATATTTAATCAGATAGTCATGCCTTCAGTGGGTTGAGGATGGTAGGGACGTCGCGAAAATATAACAAGCCAAGCGAGAATAACACCTGCAAGATCTGGGGAAGGGAACGGTCTCTCTCCCCATCCCCCGCGCGTTTTTCGCATAACTTTTTACTTCACGACCAACTACTATCTTGGAACCTGCATAGGGGTATCTAGACACCGAAAAATGCGCTGCCGATAAAACGAGGCGCAGAAGTCGATTTTATTATTATTATAATTAATTTTGTATGAGAGTTTACTGAATATCTGATGGAACTAGTGTTTGACAGTTTGTCAAACGAGCTGTAACTCTTCAAAGAAATTCAAAGCTAAATTTTCCCAAACTCTCACGTTGATTATTTAACAATTATCCCACGAGTACGCGTTGGATATGGGTAAGTTGGCTATAATGAATCATATAATAATAATATAATAATAATAATAATAATAATAATAATAATAATAATAATAATAATAATAATATTTAATATTTATATAGCGCAAATTAAGATACAGGAGGATATGATCAAATGCCCTGTACAGTTAAAATTGAATCCAAAATTACTGTTACCTATTTACAATTTTGAATTTACAAGAAAATGCGAAGAATTATACTATGTGAAACACTAAAAAGAAATTATAAATTACACGCTTCTCTAAAATAGTGAGTTTTAAGCAGTGACTTAAAGGTGTTAAAATACACATATCATATCCAACAAGCTTGAGTGGAATAATTGTTTCATTAAAAACGCCCACAAAATATCGAGAATTCATCACGACTTTATTTGTAAAAAGAACCGATTTTCTGCTTGTTTTTAATTTTAAGCAGACGCGTCAAGTTACCATATTTGAAGAGCATGGTATAATCGCTCCTAAACCATTAGGGCCAAACCAATCAGAGCTCTAGAATTGCATTATCCAATCACGGATTCAGTTTTTAATAATATCCAATATCAAAACAACCTTCATGATAAAGATTTCCATGCACAGTTTGCCAGTGTGTTAGTTAAAAACGCGGCAAAAGAATAAAGTGAATTAATTGAGGTTGTCTTTCAGGTTTTTCTTGAGTTTGCCCGAGAGCAAGACGACGATCGAACGGGAGCTCAAGACAAAACAGAGGACGACGAAATCCAGAATGGGGAGGCTCACGTATCAGTTTAGTAACATGTATCAAATTATAAAATCGTATTCGTAATAAAAACAAAACTATTATTTTAAGTTAATATACAAAGAGACGAATCCTTGCTTGCATTTTTTCTTATTGACATAGGCTTATCATTATATGAATATGCCAATAAAAAAAAAATTCTGAATATTTAAAGAGCATAATAATTCTAGTTATTTCTGAAAATTTGAACCCGACATATGATATACCATATAGTTAAAGAGAAATTCTCTTTGAAAAACCCCAAACTTTACAAAGAATATATTTGCTTATTAACGTTTTTGCCAGCGGTCAAATATATTACCTCTTCGGTCGAAGAATATTTTGATTTTCTTATTAGGGTGCGTACCTAAAGACATAAGTGGCCGGCAGGATCGGTCATTTTGAAAACAAAATAGCCTCAATTTTCAAGAGTTTTTGCTTAAACATCATCATGCATATTATTGAGGAATAAATTGATGTTGTTGGACAGTTTGGAATTTTCTCTATACCTGGACTAGCCTATAGCCGGCCAGTAAGTTCTGACTAATTTTGAGCAAGTGAATGCTTTACCTAAGTGAGAGAAGACACTACTTCTAAAGTTTTGCGTAAACTTCCTCTGCTCTTTATTTTGCCAAAGTATCATCAGTATTATACAGTCTCATGTGAACGTGACCGCCGATTCACGTGCTTCAAGAAGGCAGTGGGTCCTTCGTTCTCGGCAGTCATGAAGTATTAATTTTTTTTGAACGCTTATTGTGACCAATGATATTCTAGAGATGGTATAAACAGTTTCTAAGGTATTCTTGAAGACAAACACGTGTGAATAGAATGTAACTTTTTCACGTTTGCAAACTCGCCTTCTGTTATGGCACAGTGAGTTTGATGTATTAGGACATATTAGTGAACGACCGATCATTCATTTATTTTTATAATCAGTTGAAGTGGTCAAATGAGCTACATTTGCAAGCAAGCTAGAAACAAAGGCTGTGATCGTAAAGAAATTCTAATAACAAGTTTTATGTAGGGATATGTATGTATGTAAAAACTTTGTTACAACTCTGTTTAAGGGTTGCTCTAGTGCTCAATATCTACCACCATACAGAAGTTCTCTGTTGCTTCATTATTAAAGTAATTTGTCTTTTAACATCAAAGTACGTTTGTTCTATTGTAGTAGCGGCATTTCGCCTCCTGTGAACAGACGTTATCTATAATATCCGGCTTTTAACGATGATTACGTAATGGCTCTTGAAATTCGTTGCTCGACTAAAAGGCCTCAGGAAAAAAAACTTCAGAAAACACGACGAGGTTGCAATTACTCATCCTTTGTTATGCTTATTCTCAAAGTCTTTAATGTTACCTTGATATTGTAACGGTTTTATATCTATACACTCAAACCTCCTTATACGAACACGAAAAGGTCAAAGCCAAGTCTAGGCCGGAACACAGAGGTGTCTGTATAAAGAGAGCTGAGTACACCAGAGGGGTATCAAAATAATCACGGATAAAGGTCTGCGTATAAAGAAAAGGTTCGACACTGAGTGCCTTCTTGACGCTTGGCTTAACAAGCACTCGTTAATAGCAAAAAGTAATTAACTTCTATACCGAAAGGATTACATGCAACAAAGAGTTTACAATTAGTTGGCCATAGGAAAAAAATAAAAACACAATTTTATCGTTTTTTGAAAGCCATTTTTGAACAAAAGAGGACGCATCCTACAGCTTGTGTTGTGATTTGATTGATACCATTTAATACAACCTTCTCATTCACATAAATATATAACAATACATCTTCATAAAAAAAAGGTGTGAAGCGATTGAGGGTGACTAATTTTCTTCCAATGGGTCCTTTCACAGGGCGTAGCTTTGTACAAATTCACGCTACTCAAGGGTTGAATAAAAAAGGGTTAGACACTTGACGATAACAGCCCTCCCGCAGCGGGTAGCAACGTGATAACAGGAGCGTCCAGGTGGAACGAACAATGTATTGAATATGGAATAAGGCCCACGCACTCGAAAGGTTTATTTGAAGAAGGATCTGTTAGTCAACGTCAATTAAACTAAGAATATTGAACGTGCCAGACGTCAACATAGACAGGTTTAGTTGGCACTTAATCGGAAAATCATGGCGGCTGTACCAAGAGAGAGCTTACAAGTGGAACCGGCCGTAAAGGCAAGAGCAGCTAACAGAGATCTAAACCAAAAGAACAATCGCGCAGCGCACAACTGGCTTAAGGTGCGGAAGGCTCTAGAAAGAGAAAAGGCAGATTGGAGGAAAGGTGCCGTAGATGATCGAAACAAGTTGTTGAAGCAACGCGAAGAGCTGCGAAATACCTCGCTGAATTTGACGAGATCAGACTCTTTGAATTCTGAACAAGCAGCTGCTGTTGTTCCATCCGGGGTGAGGCGTCAGATGTCCCTGAAAGATGTTTACGAGGCTCTGCTTAAATCGAATCGCGAAAAAGACGATGCTAGCTCTGTAAGGAGTGTTAAATCAGAACCCTCTTTGAGGAGGGCCTCGACAGTCAGCTTCGAACAGAAGCGAATCGGACGAAAACCAATTAACTTTTCTCTGCAAGGCTTACAAAAGGCAAACAGCAACCTGCAAAGTAAACTGCAGGCAAATGATAAAGCACAACGATTGTCGGTTGACGACAAATCTGACCACAATACAAGGCCACAATCAGGTCCGCCAGAAAGTCACTTTGATTTGAACGAGGAGGAACTCAGTTTAGGCCCAACGCTTAAACTGCCGCCAAACCATCTACCGCCTATAAGACGGAGCGTGGGTTTTAAGCCAAGGGTCAGAAACTTCAACAAGGATGAAGCTTTTAAAGCGCGGGTGCATGGTACAGAATACACACTTGACGATATCCGCTACTGTCGCTACTTAAGAAAGAGATCGGGACGCACGCGATCGGATCCGACTGATGCGAAAAAAATCTCGCACTTTCAACGAAAGTCCTCCGACCAAGAGAGATGAGTCAAAAGAATTTCGTTCCTGATATTTTTTTTTTGGGGTTTGTATCTAGGAAATGGTATAAGGAACAATTACAAATACAGTCGAAAAAGCGCTTTTCAAATTGTAGAAAATTATTCTCGTGAAGAGTGCGACTTCTTCATTTAATTTGCATTTTGTGCGATTAAAAGTCACAAGGATCGTAACCAAAATGTTTTCGTTGCGTTCTTTTCAGTTACGTTCTACTTCAGAGTTAGAAAAAGCAAGAAAAAGAACGAAAATTATCGTTACGAGGATACATTCAAATTAAGAACAAAAACGACGTCAAAGGAAAAGAAAGAAATATGGCAAATGTGTTTAATACCATGCGCTTATCTAACAGCGACATCATATAATATAAAATGGTAATTGGTCCCCAAAACAACGTAAACAGGCTTTTAAGGAAAAGAGGAATATGCATGCAGCCCTCTAAAAAAGGTAGACCTTGTAAAGACGAAATGAAAAAAAGAAAAACGAAAAATTGAATTGAAGAGTTTTGTACATGTAGATATTGGAGCACGTTCATTTGCATTTAATATAGCCACACTGCACGCGTCTTAGACACTGAAGGATATCCTAAGGCGATATAAGGTCTTCACTTAATGTTAATTAAAAAGACAAGATTAAATTTATGAACCCTGTCTTTTAACAATTTACTGATAGATTCTAAACTGCATCCATTCAGCTGGGTCTCTCAGAAGGCAATTATAAATATCCAGCACTGAGCTGAGAGAAAAAAATTCCTGCTGATAATGAGGTTTTCCTGTTGTTTTGAATATTTTTCCCGATGGGAGAGTAGATAATCAAAACAGCTTATAATTGAATCAGATGACGTCGAAGGTGTAATAACACGACAAAGCATGTTTCAAGACTGATGCCTCTTAATGCATTATTTACATTGCTTTTTTAAGTGTTTAAGGTCGTTGGTTATGACACATTGGGGGTTTCCCTTAATGTTTAATTTGGCCTAAAACTTGGCCTCGAAGAAGGCTCACGTAATTATTTCGGTTTTGTTTTTAATAGTTCAGATGTCATCAAGCTGTCCCGCTAGCGTATTTATTAACGTCATTTTTATAACTTCAACACACAGTCTAATTCGTCTCCCGACTTTAGTTATAATTTATCTTGTTTTCCTAAACAGTCTCGCTTTTGAATTCGAAAGGTTTGTTTGTAAACGCGGATCAGTACAAGACTCTCGAAAACTACCCACCTACTCCTCCCCTAACCCAACGTTAACAGTAGCTTCTCGCGTAGGAGAAATTCTTGGGTTAGGGGAGGGGAAGGTGGACATACTGGTCCAACAGGGTAAGTTCGCAAAGGGATAAATATGGGTTGTTCTTGAGTGGAAAGCGGTGAACGCATGAGTTTGTGAGTGTTGCCCAGCCTAGTCCCTAGGCGTTCTCTCTTGACCCGTTGTCCGCGAGAAGTCTGGGAACGAGCGGGCTAGTATCTCTCGGTGACGTTTACTAAGAAATGCCAAGAGGGCAAGCTTTGTCCACTGGCATGCATTTAAGAATATTGGTGAATTGGGCTCCCATATTTCCCAGAGTTTGCAATGGATTTTTATCAAACTGCCAGTTTCACTAGACTCAGTATTAATAATCGATCTAACTAGCCATAATTTTGTTTTAATCACAAAAACATTAAAAATTGCAATATTGCGTGACATCGGTAAAAGGGAAGGTGTTAAGCCGTGTGCAAACGGACGCAACATTGTTGGATGTTACATGTTGTTGCGTGTTTTGGGGAGTTGTTGCGCAGAGTTTGAAACTGGTCAAACGTTTGAGCCAACTATTCCCAACATTTCTTTTGTTCCGTGATCGCCGAATCGTAGCGCAACAACGTTGGATCCGTTTGCACAGCTCTTCCAATATTGGTGGGGCCACGCACGCGCATTACACATGGTCTGGAGAGTCTTATGGGTTGTATCCTTCCTACGATGCACTGCAGGTCCCAACATTGTTGGACCAACAATGTTGGGAGTTGTTGCGTTCGTTTGCACGTAGCTTAAGCCCTCTGATAGCGTTTTGTACTAAATAGGATAGAAGACGAGCGTTTGTTTAAAAAAAAACCTTTAACTGCAGCACGACATCACACCTTGAATTTTTTTAAAGACCTTTACTTTACACCGCATGATAAATTTCAACATTGAGTGAGTTGATCTCATGATCACATCTTTCGTTAGTTACTGATTGTATTTTTGTACATATGGAACTCCATGCACTCTAAATCTGTACAAACACGTGTATGAAGGGTTGCCATAGTTCGAGTGCACTCTAAGTTCAACGAATCGAAAATATGGCACTGGTGAAACCTGAAAGTAAACACAACGAAAATTAAGAATGTTATGTTCTAACTGTCCTTTAGTCCGCACGGCCATTTCTCATCTCTCCCACCCGCTACGGGAACTACAAAGTGACAGGGAGCGGTAAAGGACGACTGTTTTCGCGGGGTCCTAGCCGCGTTGCACTTTTTTCCGTTTTCCGGAAGATGCACGCGAAACGCGCAAAGGTATATAGTAAAAAGGAGCGCCTAATTTTTTCCCTCCATAACCCCCAATGCTCTCGTGCGTTTCTCCTGCTTGGCTAAAACGAAACAAAAACGACTGCTGCCACACAGGCTGGCGGGTTCCTAAATTAACTACCCCTCATTTAAGCTTTATCTTTTTTTTATTTGTTTTATACAGTTTCCACTTTAAGGGCTGAAAGAAGGCAATCATTAGACTTCCAGATTTTTCTAATATGTAAATTTTAAATGGCTCGTTGTAGATCGTTTTCACTCACGTGGTCATCATCTATGCAAAGTTCTTGGAACAAAAGAACATTTTTGCGGGAGAAATGGGTTCAACTCCTACAGGTTCGTGGCCGTCGTTTCATTGTTTTGGTAGATCAACATGGCTGCCGTGACGTTGTTTAAAAACGAATTTTGACCCAGTTTCCCGCGCAACTTCGTAACAACCGTTGAAAAAAGAGATAGCGTCCCCAAAACAGTCCCATAGTGCAATTCGACAAAGCATCAATCCAGTCTCTTCGCAATCACGAAAGGGCCAATTCGCCACTTCTACATTTCCCATAACGCACCTTATTTGCCCCCCCCAAATTTTGCATCAGCATTGTTTTCAATCTCTCTTAGGACGGCTGTAATACCCAGGAGAAATGAAAAACAAAGGTTATGTAAAATTTTCGGGGGCAGATAAGGTGCATTATGGGAAATGTGGAAGTGGCGTATAGCCTTACTGACGATTTTCACAATAAACACTTACAATGTTCAGATATCAGGGGTTACTCAATTGAAAATGGCTCAGTACGCCGATTCGTGGCACAAAATGTAAATGTAGAAATGCTTTTTTTAAAGTGGGAGTGCTCTTTGCGCCTCCTGCTAGTCCTGTCAAATTGTAGCGAACCGGTTGGCTATTTACAAGCGTAGCCGAGGAAATGCACTCCGTGCAAGCCTCCTGCCCAGATGTTCTTTTGGCTCGTCACGCAATCCTCCCCAACGTGGGGCAGGAACGCGTGACGAATCCCTAAGAACGTTAATGGTAAGAGAGCGGAACTGGAACCCAGGGCCTCTGGATTGCGAGTCCCACGCTCTGAGCATTCGGTCACTTCAGCCGAACCCTCACCTGCACTGAAAAGGTTTGAAGAGCAGTTGCCTTATTATCGTAAACATATTCTCCAAGTTTTGTTCTATCTTTTCCATGAGCGTCGCTCCAGCCCTATAAAGTGATAAAAAAGCTGTTGAACAATAAAGGCTATCAATTTAATTGAGGTTACTTGTTACCAAAGGTCAAACGGCAAGAAACTTAATGAAACTTTTGCCAATTTGTTATTGGTTTTTGCCATTGCTCCAAGAGATTTTTCTTCGGGCACTTTGATTTTTCAGCCCCTCACCTCAAAATCTAACACTTCCAAATTCTGATTCGAATCGGAATGGTGGACGAAGAGCTGCGTTGTGGATATAATACCACAAATTAATTATTTCTATATGTATCGTCTATTTAATTGTATATCGCTGCCAAGGGGAACATTTGTTATAGATAAAAGGTGGTCTGTCTATTGATTCTGCAGACAAATCCTAAAATGTGACTATTCGACACAAACTGTTATTAAGTAGCTTGTTCTTCGTTGCACATCTCCCGTAATACACCCTGTTTGCCCTCCAAACGTTTGCATGAGCATCGACTTCAGTTTCTCTTGACTACTGTAATAGCCAGGAGAAATGAAAAAAAAAGGACCGGTTATGCAAAATGTTAGGGGGCAAACAAGGTGTATTATGGGAGATATTCTCTGTATTACTATGGCACTCACTGACCCAGACGGAGAAGTCGTTTGGAGCACTGGGAATTGAGTTATCTCCAAACTGAGACAGAGATGCTGGCATGTGTTCCAATGTAAACGAAGAAGGTTTAATCGTCTGAGAAAGCTGCCAGCGAAAAGATCGAACCAAGTTACACAAATATGCAATGAATAAAATGAGAAAGTGGAAGGGAATGCAAATCAACTCAACCTTGATGACCACGAAGCCGTTCTGTCCTTGAAAAGCCCAACAATCCCCTGGGGAGTTTCCTTGCTAAAGGGAGAGGGAAAATAACAAACAAAGTAAACACCTTTCTATCCCGAGAGATCAACTAAGATACTCTCTCAAGAATGACTAACCGTCAGTTTTCTTCTAACAATACCAATACATAATATCGGAAAAAGGTTATGAGAATAAAAGAAGTGATCACCAAAGCGAAAATCCTTTCATCTTTATTAAAAAAATTCTCTCCACTAATTCTTTAAGGAAATGTATGGAGTACAGTCTGGAGAAGTTGTATGTGGACAATGGGGCTTCAAGGCTTTAAAGTACCTTTTCTCCCCTCTTGAAAAATGGTGTTTAGATAAAAGCGTTGGGCAAACTGAAAATGGCTTAGAACGCGGTTTTGTTAAACACGAGCTAAAGTAAATTGGCCCTAAGCTAAACTAAATAATTGGCCGTTAGTTTTTCCAGGAAAACAATGGTCCCACCCGTGAAGCATTTCGAACCCACTCAACACTACTCATAGCCTGCGAACGACAGACGTTTCTCCTCGCTCATCGCCGCTGAGGGACGTTTCGCGAGGTTCCTCCTCGTGAAACGTCCCTCATCGGCGATGAGCGAGGAGAAACGTCTGTCGTTCGCAGGCTACACTACTCATTGATTATATTTAAACTACACATTTGTATCAACTACTTTATTAGGCCTCTTCCACACGCATCTCTTTTTATTTGAACGAAGATTTTTTCGCTACTGTTTGGCCTACCGCCTGCCGACCGCTGAAAACGATCACCGAAAACGCTTTTTTTTTCTATGAAGGCCACTTTGATGTACTCCTGTGGATGGATGAAAATTAAAGGGAGATTTTTTAAAACGATTACGTCACGGGTTATCAAAGTTGGTAACGTTTTCAACGCAACGTGTGGACGCGGATTTTTCGGAAAACCGGGAAAAAATCTCCGTTTACAAATAAACACGGATACGTGAAGACAGGGCCTTAGCTACACTCTGGGGCAAGTTATATGACGTACCTGGATGACAACTCTTGGGGTATTTACCTCATACCACAGAGGAATACCAAACACCATCAGCTGAGGTGCTCCGTTAGAAAACGTGGGTGAGTGATGCGCACTGTGGATCTGGCCTCCTACATTTTGTACAGAGAAGCGAGAATTTTAATCTTCTGTGTTCAAAAGTAATTTCGTAGAAAGATTGGCTTTAACCACAAAGTCATCTATTCATCAATTTCCAAACTCATTAATAATTAATAAAGAAAATACAAAAGACATTAATGAATAATGAGTGTTTGGAAATCAGATGAAAAACAGCTCATTTTTGCATCCTTCATTTCTCCTCCTAAAATCATTTTGTTTTAGAAGTAATATCAAGCATTCTACTCGAAGTTCATCAAAAATTCTCGGCTGCCCGTCGTATTTTCAACTCTTTTCTCAGTGTTTCATCTGGTGATGAAACCCTGCGTCTAATCACCACTTCCTAAACTTGACAGGGGAGTACTGGGGCCTAACCCCCCATTCTTGCTCCAAGCCCCTCCTGTCTCCTGGAGTAAGGGCCGCCGCCATCCGCTCCTGACGAAAACGAAACGGAAAACAGAAGACTAAAACTTTCAAAACAAGGGAATTTCCAAATTCCACTCTATTTACCTCTGAGTATGGCATTATAACTGGTTTACTGAAAACTGTAGAATTTACACTTTTATCTTACAGTCATCTGGACTTTCGCCTTGGACCAGGCTCCACAGTGGGGGAAAAAAGGCGAAAAAAAAAATCGACAAGAGCCAAAAAAAATCGGCAAGCGAAGCGAGCTGATCATGAACGGCTGCTGTTTCACTCCGTTTTTTGCCGTTTTCCCCACCTAGTCCAGTCCCAGGCTATCTGGTTTTAAAAGCATGCGAACGGTGATATTTTTCTTTCTGTCTAATTGAAAGTAGTCAGTACTCTTTCCCAAGAGAACATGATGGGGTGTTCCCTTGTCTTTCCTTCATTATATCACCTGTATGTACTTACAGTCGTCTTAGAGCTGTATTGAAGTTTTCGGTTTTGAGGTCTTTAGTGATCGACTCTTCGCCTTTTTCAGTTGTAAATGGCCTATACCATTGGTCAGTTTACCCGTTAATAAACGCTCTTTTTACACGAAAAGAAAGTTGTCTTCCGATTCAGGGGCGGATCCAGGATTTTCTTAGGAGGGGGTGCACCACAACATACAAGGAATGGAGTAACTGACTGGTGACGTAAACAAATTTTAAAACAGAATACCAGTTGTATTAAAAAGCCGCAAGTCATCTCAGGGTTAGGGTTAGGGCTACCGTCCCCCTAGATCCACCCCTGCGGTTTCTGCAATATTTACTTGTTTCTAGTTTTGATCTGGTTTGTATTCATGTTTAAATACATAATGATATCCTACCATCCTATGTTACATAAAGGATAATCAATCAATAAATCAACAATGCTAGGGTTACAAGAAAATCTCCATAACTCAAGGCCCCTATCATAAGTTTCTTTTTGGTAAATATTTACCGTATGTAAGATGTAAGATATAGTGTGTGTTCAATACCTGAAGACTCCAAAGCATAATCCGGCATTCCGATTTTGTCCGCATCCCAGCGGTTAAGAGCTTCAGTAATACGGCTGTTTAGTAGTCTATTCAGTTCTTTTCCGTTGCCGTTGAGGGACTGTTAAAAAAGTACAAAACACAACAGGGAATCCAACTTCAGGCAACAACTTCCTTGATTTTCATTGTAATCAGGTGTTATAAAAAAGTTTAAACAGTGCTAAAAATTCCAAATTCGGTCATAAGTTGTAAATTGTAGTTGTAAACAAATAAATAAATAACATAATATAATACTGATAATATTTTGACGTATTAATTATTTCAACATTATTAATTGTACCTTATCATCTAGGAATACACTCTGGTCACTTGGAACCTTTTCCACTGCAAGTTAATGAACATCTGTTAGTTATCCACTAAGCTATCACACAGTAAGAGTTAAAACTAAGTCTAGTGGAAATTTGCAACCTCATACTTAAGATTTTCACACTCCAAAAAACTTTACATGTAAGGCAACGCTTATTATTTTTTGGAAGACAAAGTTGAAGGCATTATGTTGTGAGTTTTGGAGAATGTGCACAGTCAGTAAGATCTAAAATATCTAAAATACTTGAATATGCTCAAAATGAGTTTGTCTCATGCATGGCCCACAAGCAGGCTCTCATGACGGGAGAAGGGGATGATCTTGTTCTCAATACTCCCCCACTGTGTCTGCCCCACCCAGATAAGAGACTGATCACAGCCTACCCAGTGCAGTGTTTTGGGTGTGTATGGCATGCCACCCAGGAAGACCTTAGATAACAATGACCCGAACCAGGTTGGCGTCCAGCGGTTTTAGTGAAAACAAGGGTCTGGATGGGGTGCTCAGTCTCGTGGGCTCATAAAACCTGGACTCAGCAATTCATATTTAAGGATTTTCTGTCACCTAAGGTATGCCTAAAATTGAGATCCCATTTTAGAAAATAAAATGCATTCTTGAAATTGCAGGTACCCTATTCTAGAAATTTGGTCAATGTCAAATATAGTTAATTTTGTTTGGTGTATTTAAAACGGTACCCTGTTTAAGGGGCCGAAAGGTAGAGGGGAGTTGTAAACTCATGATCCAGTTGGTGGCAGTGAAGTATTTTGTGGGGAACCCACACCAGGTAGATTCCCATCTAGATCTTGTTGGAGGGTCATGAGTTTGAATTTCAACAGGACCTTGGAAATTTTTCTGAGCTTTCCGATGTTAGGTTTCTCTTTCTCTTAAATTATAGCTAAACCAGAGAAATTTTAAAGACAATTTAAAATACACTTTAATTTACAGCAAGTATGTATTAAACTTGATGTAACTGCATACATTCGTATGGAGTTAAAAATACTAAAAATGCTGACTTATATTATTTTAACTAGTGAACTTACTTTTCAATTCTTGTTCAATCTCAATAACTTTTTCTTTAAATGTTTTCAGTTCTGCTACCAATTCCTCGTAATTACACTTTTCAACAGAGTTACCACCCTACAAAACATCATGAAATCTGTTAGCTAGAGAAACACCAGTTTAACCACCATTTTATCTCATTATGAAAGCAAACATTCATGAGGGAAATCAATATTAAAGTATAAGCATTCCCTAACCATTTCAAACCAAATTAGCCATGTTGACCCCAAATATGCAACCATATACAAATAGGACCAAATAGATGAAATGTTAAATTTCATTAGAGATTAATATAAATGCAGAGTTTATATCAATCAAATTATTAATCTAATTTTATTTCTGAGCAACATCTCTAGCTTCTATTTACACCATATAACTTAGGGGTTTGCAACAAGACCATAGGAACCTATTAAATGCATGCACTCAATTTATTTCCTTTGATTTCATATCCACTAGAATTTTCTTATTTATTTGCATCCTATTTAATACCTTGAGGTGATTGTTCTGGGCATGATATTGCGTCATCAAACCGTTAACTAACATGATACCCAACAAAACAAGGATACAATATGAAATCCAGTGCCAAATCTGTAAACAATCAATATGAATGCAATGAGTAAATGTAGATATCTTAATATAATGTATTTAAACTTTATTAATACATGATCTTGCTCTAGCTTATAAACCCTGTTGTTTTTGCAAACAATAAACAGTGATTAGATAGAGCCACAAAAAGCACTCAGTCCAGAACTTAGTCTCATGAAGATAAAAGTACCGTTTTTCTCTTGTTGGTAGGAGTATCCTGTAGAGAAATTTTGCTTGTTTTTGAGTCTCTACCCTCTACTTTAACTGAAAAGAAAAAAAGAAATAATTTCAAGTTAGCTCTTACTCCATGTTCACATCTCATGTATTAACCAACCTAACCCTTACTACAAACTTATCTTCTTTGTCCAGGCTGGGAGTCACAATCACAGTGGGAGGGAGGGGGGGTACCAGCTGCTACAGGGTTATGGTAGCTCCTGGCAGGAACCACTAGGTTACAAGGGAGGAGTCAGACAAAAGGCATCATATTGTACTCCAGGTTTGGAGGGAGGGGTGGGCATGGTGCTACAAATAATTATATGTTTTAGGAAAAACAACTTCAAGGTACTGAAACTGCTGCTACATAACTTTCAAGAACCTGAGGCCTGGTGGAAAACTCTAGCCAAACCGCTGGCACTTTGACGGCTAACTTAGAAGCCTGAATTTTAGACATCAGTGCAAGTCACTTACTCCCTCAGTTGCTGAGAGGAGTAAGTGACTTGAAGTAATGTCTGAAATCAGGCTAACAGCAAACAAGCAAGGAGATCGATTGAGTTTTCATAAAGTGTCAGTTCAATTTACTGTTAGTCAGCAGCCAGTAGCTAGCTGAAGAGTAGGCAGTTATTGCCTAACACCTAATACTACACTGTACTTGATTTTAGCAAATGCTCCAAAACATATCAGTTTGGTGATAACATTTGGTTTTGTGTGATATAGTTGAATAAAGCTAGGAAATCAATATTAGATCAACAAATGAGAAATTAAATAAATTATAATACAGTCATAAAACTGATTTTGAATTTGAAAATTCATATCATAATGATTATGCTTGATTCCAAAAATACTGCAAAACTTATCCATCAGAGGAAAAAAATTAGCCACAAATTCACCCGAGCATGAAATATCTAAATCTGAGGGAAGTTAAAAGCCAGATAGGATATCGATAACCCCAGAGACAGAAAACAATTTAGCCTGAGACGCCACCGCTGGTTTCCCGACAAATTGACACCTGAGGAATGAGGGCAGAAATTCCGTACTGCCTGAAGATTAGTGTCCTGGGTAGTGACATGTCATCAGTATGGAATTTCTGCGCTCCTTCCTCAGATGTCATCTTGTAGGGAAACCAGTGGTGGCATCTCAAAATGTCAACTGTTTTCTCAGGCTAAAAACAATTCTGTAAACATTTTTCTTTCAGAGGATATGTTCTTTATCATAAAAGATACTACTGGCTACTTTCTAAACTTATCTTTCAGTTTATCATGATACTTACTAGCTGATATGAAACAGTTAACTGCATTCAAATTAATCAGTTAAAATAGACCAGGTGCGCTGTTATACCTACCTGAATTTATTTCATCGGGATTGTCTAAACCTGCAAAAAACACATCATGTTTTTTAATATCATACTGAGAGTGTTTGTACAATACCCCAGTTTTATATGATAATAGGATTGAGAAACAAATTTGGGTGAATGCTCATTACAAAACCTTTTGATTCCAGACAGTTTGGAAATTATTTGCAAGTAAAACAGCCTCATGCATTTATTATACACTGCAATATGCATAGCAATTCAAAGAATGCAGCAGGGCATCGAAAATATTTTCAGTTCCTGAAATCACCAAAAAAAAAACAGATTCTTTACTCACCATAAAGGTGTGTAGGTGTGTCATCGAATCTTGAATTATTAAGAGTGTTGTTATAAAGACTGCTAGCATTGAGCAACGAATTGTTGTTTTCCGTGTCAAGCGTCTGTTCGACTTCTTCTTGTCGGCTCTTACGCGATCTGACGGATCGAGCAAGTCTCCTGTCCATTTCAGAGGATTCGGTTTTTACAGGTGTATTTTGAAAGGAGTTAGTTTTACTTGGCGTTCGACTTGATTTCCGTGCCACATCATCTATCAAAAAATTTAAAATGAATATAAAATTTCTTTAATAAATAGATCTAACAGTGTTAAAAATAACAGTCATTTTACAAAAATATGCAGCTGTTGTAAGGATCCATGGAAATGAATATATTCTGTTAAATATATATCAAATCTTCAAATGGATCTGAATCGAAAATCAAAGCTTAATTAAAAAGCTTTCGCATCTATTTGCAAGATTGTTTGTGATTAATAGCGGGAAAACAATAGGGATTGTCACATAACAATGCCCCTATCCCTGAAAACAATGAAAGTGCATATTAAGGGCGGCCTATGAAATAAGAGGTTTAGAACGGTGCAGGTCTACTGTACAAATTCAAATCAAATAGCATCTTTTTCCAAATTTTCTGATTATAAAGTTACCTCTTCTATTATACACTCTTTGAAACTAAAACAACAAAAATGTAGAGTGCAAGAGGTTAACTTCAGGACTGCTTATGTTGAATAAAACAACGTAATTTGCTTTCTCATAATTTGATGTCAAGCTAAATAAGCGATAACGTTATTCCTGCCCCAAAATCAGATTATTTGAAACTGTCAAAGCACGGAATCAACGAACAGATTAAAACTACCGGTTAATTACTCACCAAGAGCTACATGCATCGTCGTATCTTTAGTTGATCGTAAATTTCTTCTTTCGCTCATGATTTACCAAAACAGATGCACTTTCTTACAATTAAAGTTGTTTTTAGTTGTCTTGGTCACAATGGCAAGTTCGTGCGCTCATCAAACGCGCGCGAAATTCTTTGCCTCGTTTCCAAAATACTATGTGTGGCTCGTTATAAGGGTGGGGCGGGGAAGGGCGGGGCAAGGTCAGTGCGGTGGCAAAGGCCTCGTACTCAGACCTCCTCGGGGCATAGCGACAAATAAAAATAAACTGAAGTGAAATAAATGATGCCTAAGAAAAGTAAAATTTCCTCAAATTATCAAACTCCTGGCAAACTCTTCGTTTGATTAAGAATATTCCATGTCCTGTTAAAATTTCGCTGAGTGAATTTTTGCAATAAAGGCATAACTGAGAAATTACACGTGCGCACGCCAAACAACCTTATTTTAGTTTTTTTAATTTTTGCTCATGTTGTTTTAAGTCAACCTTTGAATTTCGGCAGTCTATGCCGCGAAGAAAGTTTTACTGAAAGCGCGTTGGATCGACCGACCAGAATATGACCACTCAGAAACTTTGTTGTAAATCTCTTTTACAGGGATTTACGGACTACTGGAAAGCTTTCTGTATTTTAATTTTTTTAAACCAGATTTGCAGATTTAAAAATGATGTAGTGAATACACGAACAAGTGATTTGTGAAGTTTATCCCATTTATTCTAATTCTTGTTTCGGATGCAAAAAGCACATTGTGTTTTTTAATATTATACTGAGAGTGCAATTCAAAACCAACGCCTATTGTATAATACCCCAGTTTTATATGATAATAGGATTGAGAAACAAATTCGGGTAAATGTTCATTACAAAACCTTTCGATTCCAGACAGTTTGGAAATTATTTGCAAGTAAAACAGCCTCATGCATTTATTATACACTGCAATATGCATAGCAATTCAAAGAATGCAGTGCATCGAAAATATTTTCAGTTCCTAAAATCAACAAAAAACAGGTTCTTTATACCTACCATAAAGGTTTGTAGGTGTGTCATCGAATCTTGAATCATCAAGAGTCTTGTTATAAAGACTACTAGACGAATTGTTGTTTTCCATGTCAAGCGTCTGGTCGACTACTTGCCGTCGGTTCTTACGTGATCTGACGGATCGAGTAGGTCTCGAGTCCATTTCAGAGGATTCGATATTTTCAGGTGTATGTTAAAAAGAGTTAATTTTACTTGGCGTTCGACTTGATTTCCTTGCCACATCATCTATCAAAAAAAAATTAAAATGAATAAAAAATTTCTTCGATGAAATTTAGCGAAATTTAATAGATCTAACAGTGTTAAAAATAATTCATTTTACAAAAATATGATGCTGTTGTAAGAATCCATGGAAATGAATATCAACAAATCCACGTCAAATCGATCTGAATCGAAAATCAAAGCTTAATTAAAAAGCTTACAAATTCAAATCAAATAGCATCTTTTTTCCAAAGTTTCTAATTTTAAAGTTACCTCTTCCATTATACACTCTTTGTAACTAAAAAACAAGCAAAATGTGGAGTGAAAGAGGTTAACTTCAGGACTGCTTATGTTGAAGAAAACGACGTAATTTGCTTTCTCATAATTTAATATCAAGCTAAATAACCTGCCCGAAAATCAGATGTATTTCAAACTGTCAAAACAGGGAATCAACGAACAGTTTAAAACTGCCGGTAAATTACTCACCAAGAGCTACATGCATCGTCGTATCTTTAGTTGATCGTAAACTTTTTTTTTTCGCTTATGATTTACCAAAACAGATGCACTTTCTTGCAATTAAAGTTGTTTTTAGTTGTCTTGGTCACAATGGCAAGTTCGTGAGCTCATCAAACGCGCGCGAAATTCTTTGCCTCGTTTCCAAAATACTGTGTGTGGCTCGTTATAAGGGGCCGTGGGGCAAGGTCCGTGTGGTTTAATCCGTGTGGTGGCAAAGGCCTCGTACTCAGACCTCCTCAGAGCATAGCGACCCAAGTAGCGCGCGTAGAGGAAGAAAAGGAACAAAGCAAAAGTAGACAAATAAAAATAAACTGAAGTGAAATAAATGATGCCTGAGAAATGTAAAATTTCTTAAATTATCAAACTCCTGGGAAACTCTTCATGTAATTTCGAATATAATTTCCATAGATTCTTACAGCGAAGTTCAATAGCCAACCGACGTTTGCGTTTTCCGCTGCCGTCAATCATCTCAGTGGACCTCTTAGAAAACAGAACTTTACGAACACGGGTTCAAAAGGTCACGGTTTTTGATCTGTATTGGTGGATTTCGATCTGTTTTGAGCGTTTTCGTGGTTGTTTACCACTTACCACAAATTCCCGAAAATTCCGGTCGGGATGTAAATGGTAAACGTTTTTTCTGGTTCGTCCCACTGGAAATTCCGGGACAAACGGAAATTCTGAAAAGGTAGTCCCGTTTTCCCGATTGGGACGTTCCGAATGGAAATTCGTTTACCATTTATAAGTTTCTTGAGTTTCGTACTGGTTTCATGTTATAACTAGAATCCAGTCTGGCGCGACGCGACAATCCGGGAATTTCAGGCACAAGGTAAACGACACGTACCGTTCTTACCGACCGAAAATTCCCAAACAAAATTTCTGGAATTTTTTTATAAATGGTAAACAACCCGTGTTTCAAGGTTCGTTACTCGTGATCGTATTATGATTGACGGCAGCGGAAAACGCAATTTTTTTTTGCGAAGGCGGCTTCTGACCTTTAGACCCTGTTTACATGGAGTGGGGGACCCCGGTCTACTGGGGTAGATTTCTTTTGTTTTGTGTCCCACAGAGCGTGAAAACAAGAGACACCAACCCCACTAGACCGGGATCCCCCACTCCATGTAAACAGGCCCTAAGAGTTCACATGTTTGTGAAAAGCGCAGTAAAATTTCGCTGGGTGAATTTTTGCAACAATACATTAAACTGCGAAATTACACATGCGCACGCCGAATAACGTTATTTTTGTTTTTTTATTTTTGTTCATTTTGGTTTAGTCAACCTTTGAATTTTGGCATTCTACGCCGCGAAGAAAGTTTCACTGAGAGCGCGTTCGATCGACCGACCAGAATATGAGTACCCAGAAATTTTGTTACAAATCTCTTTTACCAGGATTTACGGACCGCTGGAAAGATTCCGGTATTTTTTTTATTTCAACCAGATTTGCAGACGTAAAAATGATGTAGTGAATACATGAACAAGTGATTTGGGAAGTTAATCCCATTTATTCTAACTCTTATTTCGGACGCACAAACGAATGCGTATAGCTCGGTGTAACAACAATGCCGGAGGACAAAAGAACTTGGGACTGTGTGAAAAAGCTCTTCCAAGTAATTGTTACGTAGGACCCTGCTCCTAGCGACAATTTTTTTTTTCGGCTTTGGGTTCATCCCGTAGTCTCCCCACTTCCCCTCCCCCGCCCCCTCGCGAGCAATGTTGTGGCCAAAAAAACAACTCATTTCCACCCATTTTGCTAAAAATTCAACTTTGTTTGGGTTGGGAGGGAAGTAATCTCTAGTTTTAGTAACATTACTTAAAAGGTCCCAACACTTTTGACCTCCATTGAAGGTGGAAGGGCTCTGGGAAAGGCTGAGTCACGGATAACAGCCAGAACGAAGACAATGACAAACAATTACAGTTACGTGAAAATAAAATCATCAGCATGTAACGAGCGTGGGACAAAGTTATCATTGTAAATAAATATTTGGTATTTTGTTAATATCACATCTCAAACCCATTCCTTTTCTGGGCTTGAAAAAAAACCAATGCCATTTAAAGGAAAATTTTCATCTAGATTAATTGCGTACAAATGGTACACACCTCAGCACTAACCCCTCACGTGCCTGATTGTATCCTTAGTTACAAAACTGTAAACAAACCTCGCCGTCCCACGCGAATAGAAACTGATTACACGTGGTATGTACACATTTAAAAAGACGTAGGTGTCAATTCGGTTTTAGATACATTTTTGGTTACAATTATTACAAATATTGTAGACAAATAAACTCCCCCGTTTTCTCAAAAACGAGTGGCGAGTAAGACCAAGTGTGGGAGTAAGGAAGCAAGTATTAACAAAATTGATTGACAGAGTATTCAAAATAAAATGCGATAAAAGGTTCGACCCCTTCCCTCCCACACAAACACATGGCGAGCCATCGGGATTAAGATGCGTTTTTCATGGTGGCAATCGACACCTTGTTTTGCCTGCGAAAAATGTAAGGACGCTCGAAACAACTGAAAACAGGAGCCCACATGGGCCCATGCTAAAATGGATCTCTTTTGGGGATTGAGTCAGCAATACAGATTATCTGACTGGCCACGAAATTGAAAGATTTAAGCTGCCAGATACTTTAGGCCTGGTTAATATGCGTTTTCGATTCTTTTGCAAAGCCAGTGATCACTAGAACACAAAACTCTTAGCCATTATTTAAAGGCTAACTTTCCACTCCTGAAAAATTTAAGTAAACTGTATTTATTTCAGACGAAGAACCGTCCATTGTAAGTAGCCATGAAACCAAGTATTTCGCCACTATGTCTTCTGGATTAATATCTTATTTAGCTAAGGACTTATTTGCATTTAGGTGAAGCAGCTTTTCTGATAACATGCATTTTTCACGGGTCGATATTTAATTTTTTTCCTTCCAAAACGACCAAACACCACAGTAATTGTAAAGCAAACTACAGCAGCTATAAATATTATATATAATACCCGAGAATCTTTTCAAACAATAAAAATACATCGACAAAACTTGATACGAAAGACTGAAAATTTTTCATATGGTGAATTATGCAGCTGTACACTCCATTTCAGTGTGCTGCACTGTTCTTCGTTTGCGTGGGCGTTTAGTGGTGAGGCGGAAAAGGGCTTTTGATTCCCTGTCGGGGATCTTCGGCAGATATCGGAAGCACTCGTGAGCGAGGGTTTCTTCCTCAAAACGCCCTCAGAGTGCAAGGATTTTCCAGATTTAGATCAGGGAAGCCAGGTGAATTTACCCAGGTTAACTGATTCTAAATATAGAAAGCTATTTTTAGCTCCTTCTCTGACCAATCAGTTTGATTCGCCCAATTATTATCTCTCGGCCAATTCAATCTTCATAACACGATGTGTACAAGATGGCTGCCTCAAGTAATAACTGGGTAAAACTAAATGTCGGTGGAACTTACTTTTTAACGACGAAACAAACGCTCTGTAGGCATCCCAACTCCTTCTTGCATAGGCTTTGCGCGGAGGATCCAGATTTACCCTCGGATAAGGTAAGGAAAGCTTGTGTCGTGCCAAATGTTCGTGATGTCAAGCTCGCAGCTAACCGGTGGACATTTTGACATCTACAGGATGAACGCGGAGCGTATATGATAGATCGTGATCCTCGTTATTTTGGACCTGTTTTAAACTACCTTCGGCATGGAAAGCTCATAATCGATAAAGACCTGCTGGAGGAAGGTAATATAAATGTGCACGAATATCTCTTGAATTTAATTTGCTCTGACTGCTAACACAAGACCTCTCGAGTTCTCCCAGTTTGAGTTTACGCCTCGGTATTTTCTATGTAAACATAAAGTTTTGACGACACGGGTTTGCAGCTTTTCTTTTATAGTGCCTTTATTTAAATCGCTTTGTGGCAGAGCTGAAGTATTTAATTTCCTCTGCGACTCTCAAGTAGCTGGACTGCATATAAGAATTCGGTCTGACATCGATTTTGTACGGTTCAAGCACTACGTAAGCCTTACATGTTAACTAAATGGGAAACAAAAATCGGTATATCTAAAAGCTTTTCCTTACCTTTTCAAATGCCTCCTGTCGCAGTAAAAGCTATAAACTCCGATGATGTGTGTAAAAGGTTTATCAGAGAAACAGACGCACAAATGTTTTGACTTCGTGAAACATACGACACCTCCATAAAAGTATTGTTGACTTTACAGCAAAGAAATTTCTTACGTTTCACAACCTTTCTGTCTATCGTTTTTTCTCCATGAAAAGGCAGTTATTCCAAATGTCATTGTTGCTGGCGTGCTAAAGTGCAAAGCAGGAAAAAATTGAGATTTACAATGATTGTTTTAATTTTTTCAGATCGGGATGAAGAATTTTTTCCATTTTGATTAATATCTGCCAAGTTTAAGATAACTTGAGCGTATGGTTGTAATAGTATACTCTAAAGTACACAACATGTTTTACTACCAAAAGTAGGTATTTTTTGTTTAACAGTCATTCATATCAGGGCAAAAGTATGGCTGGCTGTAAAGAATATTGTCAAATAAAATGAGCAATCTTTTTACTGAATAACATTTGCAGGGTAATAAATTCAGAGGCTTCAATATTTCAATACAGTATTAGGGGTGGTCACGTTTAATTATTATTTACTGACAGTTTAATTTTAATTAGCATGTAAATTTATGTCATTGCTGTGAAGACTGAGAGAAATTTAAAAAAAAATCTCTCCTGTAATGCTCTTGATTTTTTCCTGAAGTTGATTTAACTGAGCCCTTTGTTCATTGTGGTCAGCAGTTTAGTTTCACAGCTGTGTCTTCTTTTGTTTTAAAGAATACCTAAAAATGGTGATTCTGTTCTGACTGGTTGTGTCGTTTGTCTCGCAGTACCATCCACTACCATGGACATGTCAAGTCCAACTATTTTTGAGGGGACTTCCAGATGGCTTGATTGACCACTAGGCCACACAGCCCACCACCCCCTCCCCCCTCTTCTATACAGTTTCAGTGTATATCACATGCACCTGGTAGTTGTTTTGGTTCAAGCCTTGCAATTAGGTTGTTCTCTAGAACAAGAGACAATGTTCCACTTTGTCTCTCCTCTGGAGGCGTGGTGGCCAAAGATTTAAAAAATCACAATTCGGATCTGTATTTCTGACCTTATTGTCATACTTTTTTTAACCTTAGACAGTGAGCTTTGTTCCACTTTCTCTAACTTCACCCAAGTGTTTAACATATACATGCTGCAGGGGGGAAACCCTGAAATGGACTAGCTTTCTACACAGGGGGAAGTAGCAAAATGTCGAGGTGCTTCAGGCTACAAAAACTGTGTTACATTCTGGCCATGTGGACCTGGGCCCATGTTTCACCTTTGATTTACCCAGCAACAGAAAAATTTTCCTTAGTTTGTGTTGATCACTGACAGTTGAAAAAGGTTTCCAACCTTTCTCATACTTATTTTTTGTGGTATGACATGAGTAAAGGCTAGTAATAACCTCTGGTTAATATAATTCTGCCAGTTTAGTTTCTTTCTTGTCATGTTTGTCTGGAGATTATGTAATGTTTCTATCACTTACATGTATTTACACATACCGTTGGTGGTAGCTTTATGTTATTAACAGTTTAGGTGGGATGGTTTGGAACCCGTAGGAAGGGAGTGGAAGCTATGCTAAAATGTTTTTTGAGAGAAGAGTTTGTCGATAATGTTTTATTATTATTATCATTATTATTACTGTTATTATTATTTTCATTGAAATGAGTTTAATTTGCATGTGAAGGAAAACTTATTTTCATATGATGCAATGATAATTACCAGGACACACTTTGAAAACGAGGCTAATGGTAATTTGAGAATGGCATTTTGGACAACCAGTGTAGCTCACAATGTTTTTTATGTCTTGATTAAAAAAAAAGAAAGAAAATATTAAAACTTTTTTTCATATGATGCAAGGATTAGTGCAGGGACATACTTTGAAAAGAGGCTAAAGGTAATTTGGGAATGGCATTTTGAACAACCAGCATACTTCACAGTGTTGTTTGTGTTTTGCTTTTCAGGTGTTTTAGAAGAGGCAGAGTTTTATAATATTGATCCTCTTGTTAAAATGATAAAAGATAGGATACAGTCTAGAGATTCTCGACTAAAACCCGCAGTAAGTCTTTGTTACCATAAAAATATTATTCTGTTTTTCCTCAAAAATTTATATTTTTTATCTATTAGACACCACGATCATTGTATGTAAATAATAATAATATATATTATTTTTAATATCTAGTAATATTCCCGGCAATCTTAGTTGTATAGTTGCATTTATTTTAAAACTGGCCAACCAAAAGCAAAAAATCCATCTACCTGCAAAGATGTGACTATCTCTATTTTGCCTTGTTTCTTTAATCAGGGCTTCTGATATTTCGCGCGGTCGCGGACCCGCGAAATTCAGGTATTTCCGAGAAATACCGCGAAATCCGCCAGAAATATTTTCAAATACATGTCGGCAAAACATATTTCATACTTATCTTGGCTATTAGACCTCCCTTGTAGAATCAGACACTATGTAGAATCTATGCAAATGCTATGTCACAAAGCTATGCAAAACCTATGTTAATCACTCATACATTGCTTTAACCAGATCCTATGTTGTTTCTATGCCAGGACTATGTTTTTTGTATCGAAAATGCTATGTTTTCGCTAGTCAAACAGAACCTACTTAAAAGCTATGCAGTTTTTAAAGGTAGGAATAAAGGAAGAAATGACATAGTTTCCACATAGCCTATACATACAGTTTACTTAGCTTGTGGAAAGAGATTTTAGACTTCATAGTCAACCTCATAGAAAAATCATAGAAAATAAATAGCCTTCACATAGGACTGAAATAGAGTTTACATAGTAAAATGGAACAGGGAACAGTTGATTAAATAGCTTTTGAATAGGGTTTGCCTAGAATTTAGATAGCCTAGAAATAGAAAAAACATATGAAAAACATAGCCTTTTTAAAGGTGACATATACTTTGCATAGCATTAAAATAGGGAAAACACAGAACAAATAGTCTTTGCGTAGGTTTGAAATAGGATTTTAATAGTATTTGAATAGGTAAAACATATCACATACACAAGCTTTAACTAGAGTTCAAACAGAAATTACATAGAATTGACAGTCTCTTATGTATGTAGGTTTCGATCTGCTTAAGCAAATGTAGTGTTTAAAATACGTTCGTAAAAATCACCAAAATAGTAAAGATAGTATAAAAATATGAATTAGAATATCTTTTACATTGGTAAGAAATAGGTTTTGAAACGAAAAATTGAAAAACCATGGCAATATAATACCACGAACACTAATAGTAACACAAATGCAGTATTTTCATGGAGGTTTCACAATCGAAACCCCAAGTTTAAGTTTGCTTATCGTGTAGACTTTTTGCTGATGTCGTGCTGTTCAGTGCCATACAGTTTCCTTTTGACTGCAACGAATAAGTATCTGCAAACAGAAAAGTGGGGATTTTAAGGCAAATGAACATAAAAACAACCTGACGTTTTAGAATTGAAACGAAGGAGTATCAAAGCGTGATCTACCGATCCTTGTTCAGATACGCGAAAAGGGGAGACAACACAGGCAAATCGAAACTTAATTGAGAAAAACATCACTTACCAACGTTAGGAATACTTTTTGTTGAACCTGGCAGGAAAAAGACTGTAAATTGAAGTAAAAAGAAGCGTCTTCTTGTAAAAACACACGCTTACAGCTCGTCTTCTTTGACTTGAAAGCGCCCGCGTGGGAACAGACAATTTTCACACCTTTTCATTGGTTGAAAAGGCCCACGTGACGATAAAACGCAAAATACGCATGTGTTGAACTCACGGGCTTCCCTGGGAACTAGTGGAAACAAAATGGCTGACAAACATCCACCGGGTATACCCATCCACCGAGGCAGGTAGCGTTTCGCAGTTTGGAGACGTCCACAATCAAGACGAAGGATCGAACCAAATGGAAAAGAAGAAAATGATGCATGGAAGTATCATTTCAAGTAAAGAACTCTAGGGAAAAGCTAAAAAGGAAAGTTAAGACAGGGATGATGGATGTAGCGATTTAATGCTTAACAACAGTTAACAAAAGTCTCCTCACTAAGAAACTATCTGCAAGCACAAAAAAAAATTATAGTACATGATTTTTCAGTGTTTTAGTTTAAAACACTGCTTTTTACTTTGGAAGTATGCTTAGCCTTCTGTAAGCGCTACCATCAACATGCCTAGTCACTTAAAAGCTATGTTGGAATATCACATAGGAGACGCATAGACTACATATATTTTTCATATGAGTGACATCGGAAAAAATATGGTTATGTAAAAGCTATGTAGCCTTTATCTCATGATAAAGCTAAATGAAAATGTCACATAGTGAATACATAGGCTGCAAATATGTTTCATCACATAGCATAGAATATACATAGCACTACGTAAAAGCTAAGAAACTTGTTGGAAATAAAAGTGAAGATCGAAATGCTATGTAAAAGCTATTTTACTTTGATGCATAGTGAATACATAGGATGCTAATCGGAAGGAAAAGCAGAACTTTCTATTGCATAGTAAATACATAGCTATGTCAAGACTATGAAAAGATTTTGAATAGTATTTGCATAGGTATTCAAAAGCTATGTGCTTTTCAAATAGCCTAAACATAGTTTCAACATAGATTTTGCATACTTTGGACTATGTTGTTTGGCGTGTTACATAGTTAATACATAGCCAGTAGTGAACATAACATAGCTGAAACATAGTCCAACATAGTAAACAAATAGCATGAGCATAGGTTTTGCATATGTCTGGTTCTACAAGGGCTGTTTTATTCATCCCAAACGTCCAAATTTTTATCTTGAACGTTCGTCACGTCAATGAGTAAACAACGTCCCAAAACTACCAGGCGGTTTTAGATGAACGTTGCGAAAAACTGGGCACTAACCATAATGTTAATGGCTTTAGCATTCGCTCATTTCTCGAGCGAACTGTTGTTGAAAGAGCAAATGATTATCCTTGTTAAAAAAAAGTGGAACAACGCTGGTCATATCGACGCAAAATTGATTGAATTTAGCGAAATTTGCAAAAAAAAACCAGCAAAATCGGCTGTTTTTTTACTGATTGTTTCTTGGCGAAGTTTCCCTCTGAAATTTCCCGTGAAATCGGCCAATTTTTCTAAGAATTTGGCCCCGAAAATCCTTCGAAATTTGACTTTTTTCCGCTAAAATCCCGCGAAACCGGCCGATTTTTCCGCAAATTTTGACTTTTTTCCCGCGAAATCAGCCGATTTTGAAGCGAATTTTGACTTTTTTCCCGTGAAAATCCCGCGAAATCGGCCGATTTTTCCGCGAATTTACCCCTGAAAATCCCACGAAATTTTGCTTTTTTTTCCGCGAAATATCAGAAGCCCTGTTTAATGTAAATGTTGTGGCTCAATAATATTTTATCCTTGGTTCAAGTTTTATTTTCCTTTGTTTTAAACCCATTATCATACATTACCATACCCCAAAACAAAGGGAAATAAAATTTAGACTAAGGATAAAATTGAACAAAAAACACCCTTAAATTTAAACAGTCATGTACCCTCTCAAGCAAGTATTTTAGCGTTCTTAAAACTTGAATGGAAAATGTAGCTAACCATAAGTAGGTTGAGTTTGATCGTCTGGGTGAACGTAGTCCTGAATAGGACTGTTGTTGTTGACAGTGACTGACGTTTTGACAACCTGTGCAGTAGTCGTCTTCAGAGTCCTATTCAGGACTACGTTCACCTGGACAATCAAACTCAACCTACTTTTGAAATGACTCCTGGGTTCAAAACCTTTCACATAGCTAACCATGTTGAATTACTGGTCTGAGTACACCTTGTAAGTGCCATTCAAAGCTCTTGTTTGTGGTCAAATTACTTTCATGTGGTCTTGTTTTCGTGTACCTCTCTAGAGGCACTAAAACATTTTATAGTACTTTGCAGTATTACAAAAAATCATTAATAGGTACCATGACCTTGTACTATAGACAACCAGGTACAGCAGTGAATGTCATGTTGTTTTATTTCCAGCTTCAGTCGAAAAAACATGTTTACAGAGTTTTACAGTGTCATGAAGATGAACTTACTCAGATGGTTTCTACAATGTCAGATGGCTGGAGATTTGAACAGGTCAGGAGAAAAATTTTTGGTTTGTGTTTCTGCAATAAGGAAATATCCATAATATTACAATGTGCACTCCCTGCTGTTGGGCTTGTCACCTTGCCATGGTGATAAAGTTTGCTTGTCTTAAGGATCCCAAGAGATATGCCTGAGTGCAGGGTTTTAGCACTGTTGGGTCCAACCATGCTGGTTAGAACTAAGGACAGCTCGTGGCTCCCATGCTGGGCATTTGGCAAGCTACCAATAACTCATCTTTGTTAAAAAATTGTTGATTGGGAGAAGGGAGCTACCCTGTTCACCACTTAGGAAAAAGGAACTAGTTATGTTGACATTTGCTTTTGTGGCAGATCTAGCTATGTTGATTATAGTTTTAAATCAGTTACAAGATATCCACAGCTCCCTAGGAAAGCTGAATGTATATTATTTAGGCTTTGTGAACATGCCCTTTTCAGTCATTAAGGTCTGCTTGTTTGCAGTTTTTGTTCATAATCTGCAGTTATAATATTAATGATTTACCCCTCCTGTATGATGTTTCCCAGGGTATTTTGTTTTTTTCTTCTTGGGTTGTGACCGTGTTAATATTCGTTTTTGCAGTTAATTAGTGTTGGAAGTAATTACAACTATGGCAGTGAAGATCAATCAGAATTTTTATGCGTAGTGTCAAGAGATGTTTCTGATTCACAAGAGCAAGGTGCAACAGGAACTGAACAAAGTGATAAGGCAAAGGTGACTGAAAAGGAGGATTTATACTAACATTTTTGATGCAGTTTTAAGGAAAGTACCCAGTTTTCTGGGAAAATCAACCTTCGAGCACAAAACGACCAAAACTGCCCATAAAATACCAACTCAGGTGTGAAAAACGACAAAAGATTGTCGTGGGTTTTTTGGCTAACCCATTCACCCCTGAACTGCCTGTAACCATTTGTAAAGTCATCAGTTTGTTAGGGCACGAACAACTTTGACATCTTACTTCCGCAGGAGGAAAAGAGAGCTGAAAAAGCATGATCTAGTCAAACATGCTGAAGGAAAACCCAAAAAACCATGTAAAGTGGACCAGAAAATTTCCAATGAAAATCTTGCTTTACTACACCCTGAACATCCTCCTATATAATTCTGTGATCCTAAAATTTTTCCCATAATACTTTCCACCAAAATGAAGCCTTTTGGTTCTTTCTGTCCAGACAGTGATTAAAAAATGGCTCAACTACCTTCAAAGGATGATTTTCGACAGAACCTGGGGCTTAGGGGTGTTGTGTTATGTGTTATGGGTCCTGACTAGACAATGATCAATTTGGAACTGTACTCTAGCCGGAGAAAAGTGCCCCCTGGTGGCTTTTTTTTGCCTTTGGTGGGGGGGGGGGGCGCCAAATTCTTAACGTCACTATTTCATTGGGCTCCTGTCTTCTGATTATAAAAATACTATGCAATGTATCTCTCATTAATTGTTGCTTTCTTAACAGTAATTTAGATTGTTTACCTTTTCAGACACTACGGCAGCGAGGATTGCGAATGTAGCACTAAAAACAAAGATAGCGTAGCTTATCAGTATTCCAAGATATGGTGTCTGTGATGTTGGCAATAAACCCCTTCCCTCTTAATTGTGATTTCATGATTTACTCTGGCCTACTTTCTTCGTCTTGAACATTCCTGTTTTTTGGCTGTAGTGTTAATCTGCTCTATACTTACTTTTTTAATTCAACCATAGCTAAGCTGCAGTGGAGGATTTTGCTATACCTCCTTTCATAGCTCAACTTGTCTTAAAAGAGCTCTGAGTAACCCCATGCACCACTCATGTTAATTATAGTGCTTGATTTATGAGGTATAAAAGGGTTGTCTTGAAAACAAAGACCCCTAAGACCCCCTACCAAATGACTCTGAACTTTATTGATCAGGGTTAGGAAACTGAGTGAATCAGGTTCCATTTAGCTCATTTTAATGGGCAAACTGATCTGAAGGTTGATTCACTCAGTTTCCTAACCCTAAACAATAAAGTTCAGAGTCATTTGGTAGGGGGTCTTAGGGGTCTTTGTTTTCAAGTTACCCGTGTAAAAGTGGCGTTAGAATAAGAGTATGCCAGTGTAAGCAAAATTGCTTGCTGTTGGGAGTTTTTCAATTGTTTCACTATCCCTGGTAGAAAACTTTTTCCAACGCGTATATGTGCCAGCTTATTTACAATAATTCCGATGACAAGCCTAATGAACACTAGAAGGAAACTGGGCAAAGTTAACCTTTGCAAAATACTTCTGGGACTGTTATTAAGGAGAGGGAAAAAAATTGGCCAATAGCTGACTGGCGCGTCCCTATTAATGATCATAGAAACAATCGCGGTTTTCCAGTCCCCTTCTCATTTCTAAAGTGGCAGATTCCTCTTGGCTGTGCTCTTTTCCTGACTACTGCAGAAATAATAGCTTTTGTCTTTTTTTTAATTTGTATCAATAAATAATATACATGAAAGGAATTTTATTTTCAAAAGTCTAGCATTTAAATAGTCACTGTGTACCATGGGTGCCAGAGACTTTTCATGCATGGTTTCAGGTTTTAGTCAGGTCTTTAAAGTGACCCATGTCAAAAAGGTCGGTTTTCGGCCAAAGATCTGTTGGCCTGCGGATGACACCAAAACATACTTCCACTTGTGTGAAAAAAATCTCTGTTACCTCAGGGTAGTCACTTTGGTACCACTCGGACAAATCTATCAAGACTCAAGATTGTCGCCTATCAGGAACCCAGTTATCCATAACACTTTTGAGTTCCTTTTTCAGAAACCTCCTGTATGCAACCACTAAATCGTGACATGTTTCAAAAATACCCAAGCTTTTGAGCCCATAGGTTCCTTTTAATTCCAATATCAGCATACATATTCTCCACACTGATCGCCTTACATTTCCTGTTGCACTGATGAGAAGAACTTGTTTTAACAATTAAGAACTTTTTCCACTTGTTGACCATTTTCCTTTTTTCTCTGACACAACCTTGAAGTTTGATGGAGCAGTGAAGGAAATATTGAAAGTTGGTTGCTCTTACTTTTTAGACTTGATTACCAACCGCCATTTGGGAAATGAGGCCATGCTTCTCTCCTGAACAAACTTCTTGGGTAGGACCAAGAGAGCGGAGGAAATCGTACCTGTTTCTCTTTGGGGTTAAAGGGTTAATTTTGCCCCAGGCGACAGTTTTGAGACTGAGGGACTGTTTGCTTTCTGGAGGGGGACCCCTTGGCCAGTTAGGTGAGGTAACCCGCTTAAGTGGGTTAGTCCAGACCTGTAATCTCTCGTTTTAAATTGACCGCGTTTACATGCTAGGTGGGGTGACCTTATGACAGATTATATGGACAGGCGGGTTACCCCACCTAAGTGGGTTACCTCACCTACCTGGAGTCCCCCACCTCCATGTAAACAGGCCCTTAGATACCTAAGTAAATCAATTACAAAATAAAAGACTTGCACTTACACTTTTCTACTTATTTAATTAAAATTTTTTTTTGCCTCACTAACTCGCTGCAGTAGGCCTTAGGAGAAGTTCAACCACTCTTTTAATTTAATCATTTTTGTTGTTGTTTCATTTGTTTTAAGGTTACTGTTAGATATATATTTGTTATATAATTTGCCAATGCTCAGTGAAATTATAGAGCGTAATATCTTACAAGTGGTGATCTTTTGTATATTTGTATATTTTCCTTGTAAAGCTGTAAAAATTGTTCGTGTAATAACTCGCAATAAATATGATTTTAGCTGCTATTTCTGTTTAGAGCTGATTCCGGCCCGTGCTTCTTGCTCTCGCTACTTTTGCCTTCATTGGCTGATAGTTGGGGTGGTTGGTTATGTGGCTACAGTATTAGGCACTCAGATGACACGCGTGCAAAACGTCTGCAATGGTTTGCAGCCGGTTCTAGTATTAAGCACAACAAAAAATTACTTAAACTAACTTAACTAACTGGTAAAGTCGTCCAGTACAAGGTTTTTTCGTCCTTGTTTTTCCACTTAGCATGCATTGGTCGTTTTCGTTGTTCGCATTGACCGAGCTCAGCGACATGATGACCAAGACAGCAACAATGGCTACGGCGAAGTGCTGCCAGAGCGAGCGTGGACTTTCAAACATGATTTTCGCCTTTGGTGCAAGGAGGAAAGTATGTGGTGCAAAAGAGAGAAACTAAAGCAATTAATAAACTTTGTGTTCGTGAAATTCTAAGCTTATCTTTTGCGTGTGGATCTTACTTTTTTGAATTTCGCGGCCGGAATCTAGTTTGTTTTGGTATCGCGTATAATTTCGATTGGGGGAGGCACATGCAAATTCGCGCCGGAAGCAGGGAAGGCACGCATGCGCACTGCGTTTTTCACGCGTGTCCACTCAGATTGGCTGCTGAGCGGGCAAGATTTTCTAGTAACTCCCTGAAAGTAAAGAAAGAGAAAGAAAAATTTTGTGCTCGTTTGTGTACATCCTCCATAAAACGTAAAGTTAGCCATTTTCACATCGTAGTCGTGCAATGACAGTAAAGAAATGCACAAAAAGTGTTGTTTTGCTTATTAAACCAAATTGCTTTTTTGACGTTCTCGTTGCTGCTGCTGTCGTCGGACCCTAGGACGGCGTGACCAGCCAAAAGAACGTCTGCGTGGGAGGCTATCGCGTATGGGACCCTAAGGTCCCCATTACAAAGAAGCTCGACACGCTTATACTAGGGAAAGCCCTTCGTGGGTATATTTTACACCGAACAAGTAAGAGGATAACGCAAAAATTAGCCTACGTGTAGCTGCACCCTCCCCCCCCGACCCCCTGACAAAGAAAAAATGGAGGGGGGGGGTCGGCTTTCACGTAGGCTACGCAGCAACCCTTAAGTGATTATTACCCTATTTTCTCCATGTTATATAATAATGCGTAATCAATCAGGGACGTCTTGAGAAATAAGGAGATGATCACCCAGACCGATAAATTCTCAGGATATTTGAACAAATTCTTCCTTATAAGAAATTTTATGGTCCAGAAAATAGAATAGTGGGCGTTAAAAGGGTTAGCGAGCTACAAACTTTGGTTGCGCCTGTCCATATAATCCCTCGTTTAAATTTGATCACGTTTACATGATAGGTGGGGTGACCATATGAGAGATGATACGGACAGGTGGGTTACTCCACCAAAGCGGGTTACCTCACCTACATGGGGTTCCCCACCTCCCTGTAAATAGGCCTTAAGTGACGTCTCACTATAGCATCTCTTTAATCAGACTCGTGAAGAGGAACCAGTCAGACGCGTTGCGTGGACCTCTGCATTCAAACAGTTTTTCCTATATAATGCCAATAATTATTAATTAAGTGTTTGGAGGGTTCGTAAAAAAGTATAGTCTTTTAGCACTGTCAATTATCTACTCTGACAAAATTTTCGGATTTCTTCTCTGAAATCTTCGGTTGTCTTTGCACATCTTCGGCAGTATTCGGGAATCTTCGGTAGCCTTCGGAAATCTCTAAAAATAATCAGGAATTGTCGGGAAAAGGCGGAAAACTCCTTGATTGACTAACAAAATAATATTGCCTTTTTTTAGACGGTTTGGTTTCTTTTTGGAAAAATTTACTGTTAGGTTGAATTTTTTACTGTTAGTGTCTAAATGACTACAAAGAGATTAAAAATCGGTAGATTTACGCCAATTCTAGCCATAACAATTGTTATAAGCTGTTCAGTTTATCTGCTCATCTGTCATTTTGAAAATTTCTCAACGTGAACCTCACGTAGCCAAAAGATAAAGTGTTTAGTATTATCGAGGTGCTCTCATTCAGACCCTCGCTTACGGGAGCTTTAAAAAACAAAGCTATGAACCTCTAACTCGTCAGAACTGACTCGTAAACCTTGAAATTGTTCGCGGTCGCCTACGTAGCCTGCGTAGCAAGCGATTCCGCGCGAGTTCGTCGAGAAAACTGGAACGCGCTTGCTACGCAGGCTATCGCCTACGGGAATTGTCCGGTTACGGGAATGTAAAAATACTGAGTTTGTTTCAGAGTTGAAACGGGGGTTTGGGAAGGCGGCCGTATTAAAGTAGAGCTGTCCGCTTACGATAGTGTCCGTGTAAGAGGGCTTCCACTACATACTGAATAATGACACTTTGTACTTACGTATTTTTCAATACAATGGACTTTCCGCATATAATGCACTAGTGACTAGCTTTCAAGTGTATGAATAACACTGAATTGCAGACCCAATAAAACGTCATCATTAGTGTGAGGATTTTGCTGCAACATAACAGAGGTCCTCTAATATGTTACAACATCACTGCTTCAAATTCGTTTGCTACTTGCACAATGTTTGCCGTCGTTTTTGGAACGCCAACCCTAAGGAATTTTCATGTACGATTGTGTACAAATGTACACAAATGGCACACGCAATGAACACACGGTCCTATATCGAGATCATTTGTTAGTTGTATTTTCTGGTGCCATTTAGAGAAAACAAAAAGCACCAAAGAAATTGAATATAAATACTGCATCAACCTGCGAGAGTTGTAACTAAGTCTACTCTCCTTTTTTTTTTCAAAAAAAAAAAACTTGTTAACCTAAATGGAAGATTTTGTTTGTACAGATTATAAAATAGTATTTTGGCTGCCTTCGCATGTTTGATTTCAATTAGCGATTTCTGGCGTAATTTAAATTACCGTTATCATTGTTTAACCTTTTGTGACTTAGAACTATAGCAGAATTAAGAGAAGAAGACGTGAATCGCTTGAATTGAACAAGGACTCAATGCACCTTGCGGATAAATGGCCAGGATTCCAGTCTACAAATAGTGTTGAAAAATGTTACCAGTGGATCCCGCCAGAAAGTTGAAACCACAGCAATTATGTTGTTTTAAATATGCCATCCTTTAAGTGTGTAGGACAAGCTTCTTGACAAACCTATGCTCGATAAAAGTGATGAATGGAAGGATGGGCGAAGGATTAGCGCTTTTTATCTTCGTGTTGTTTTCAAAAGCCAAGAATAGCCACCAAAGCGCAGGGAATTTTGTTTATCCACGCTCTTATTCTAGCTTTGTCTCTTCGGACTGCCCCCTTTTAATTTTTTGTTATCTTGTTAGCAGTTTTGGCAAGCACCAGTCAGGACTTCAGAACAAAAAGATCATTAAGTTCAATTTGCATAAGAATATCTCCTTTTTATAACTTTACTCTACAGGCGATAAAACAGATAAAGCCATTACATAGCGGACTGTAGAAAACTTAGTTACGATTTGGTAGTACGTACCGGTAAAAAATGATATAGAAAGTACCGTCTACGCATTGTGCTTCCGTCGATCTCCGGGGGTTCTTTGGTTTCTTTGGTTGGAGTTGTGCTTACTTGCAAGATGAATAGAGGAACGAGAATGGACGTGAACGACTTTGCTGGCGCTGAACCAATGTTATTAGGCAGAAAAATAAACCGAAGGCTTTCGGTTCAAAACAGTCAACTTAACAGTAACTGGTTGAAAGTTCGCCAATCTTTGGACAAGATAAAGGGTTTTGAAGAGACCAAGATGGAACGAGAGAAAAGCGAAATGTTGAAATATCAAGAAAAACTCAAGGGTAACAGTGGGAGTTTTGACATTTCTGAAATTTCTACGCTGAATACAGCGCGGAGAAGCCGGGCAATGAGTTTTAAAGAAGCTCCAGGAGACGGTGTGAAAGTCACGTGGCCAGAAAAAACAGTTAAACCGCGGCAGCGAAGGCTGTCTATTTCAAGTGATACATTGATGCAATCTTCTACGATGAGCTCAGAGAAAAAGCGTATTTTTCGAAGACGAGCGAGCTTTTCGTTGCTAGATCTTAAGAAGCTTAACAGCGAATTTTCTAACCTAACGAGTGATGTATCAAGAACATCTCTGGACTCTCTAGAAGAAGAGCCGGTCTCAGATAGGCGAAAGTCGGTATTTGACATCACAGAGGAAGAAAATGCTGAGCCGATTAGACTTCAGCCCCCGGTTCGCCTTCCCCCTATTCACCAACTTACACCAGCTAAACTCGCCACGAGAAACTTTGAAAGTGATACAAACTTCGAGAGAAAGAAAAGTGGCGAACTGGATGAAACAGAAGACTTGAAGTATTGTAGATATCTGCGAAATTGTAGGAGAAAAAGTGTTGCATAATTCGACGCGAATTTTTTTCAATGTTTCAATAATAATCAGAGTAGCGGGAGAAAATTTGGTCCATCTAAACACATCACCACATATCCGATAAATGATAAAAGTTTTTATTTTGAGCTCATTGAATCAACGTCAGTTTCCTTCTAAAAGTGCAAACGAGTCACATGTAATTTCATGTTCCCGTCTGCAAAAATAACTGAAAAATACTCAGCGTGATACTGCGAGGTAGCTCTTAATGGCGTAATGAAACACGGCTTCACTTGACGTATAAATAGGTATCATTGCCTTGCCGGCACTGATTTAGCTTGTGCTTTAGTGGACTCTATGCAAAAGTTGTTACAAGCTATCACCGTGAAGCCCCGCAGAACAAACTAGTTTGTAGATAATCCACAATACTTCTGCATGCTATCGACGCCCGGCATATCAACTCTGGATTGAAAAGCAAAAAAACCCTGACTGTTGCACTTGTTGCGCAAGGGCTGAACTCATTCGGGAGGTGCATGGATATTTATTTAGTTATTTGCTTTTGAGGCTATTTCGTACATATTTATAGAAATCGAGATCATTTCATAGCTTTATGTACCCTTCAACATCAGAGAGGTTGTATGGAAATGAAAGAAAAGGCTGTGGAAAAAAGCTCTTGGCAAACCATACTGTTCTTGTCTCTGAGAGCACATAGAGGTTTTATGATCAGTTCAAGTCATTCTAATTTAGTTTGAATCTTTGCACAAACGTTTTCTTACAAGAGCAAAATCCGACTGATTATCGTGCATTCAACGTTCAGAATTGTTATTCGGCAGTAATTCAAGATGAGTTTGAAATGTGTTCATTTTCATTTTCATTAGTAAGGCGCTAGGAATAAAGAGATTTTAATCCTTTAATCGAAGGTCGTTAACTTTTCCTGAAATATCCTAATTATGGCATAGCTTTTGTTCACCATTGAGGACCGCTTATTTATATTGGAGTTGGCTCTGGGCTGCTCTAATCTTATTTGTAGCGACCGAGCGACTTAATTATTTTTATATATTTCACAGCTCTTTGCTCGTTCATTTATTATATGTTTATTTATCAACAGGGAGAAATCGTGACTGTGAACAGGTTTGAAATTAGGCCATCATTATGTAATATACAATCTTGACCTCATGCTTGGTCAATAACGATCAACTCTGCCTTGAGCCTCTTTTACATAGGCAGACCGGTCGGTTACGGTTTGGGCAAAGTACACAACATTCAGAACCGCTAGAATTTGTCCCGGAATCGCGTTTAACATTTGTACAAATCAGTTCCGTAGTTCCATTTAATCAAAGATGGCTTTGAATAGATGGAAGACGAAATTCCGTTTGGAATATTCCGTCTGGAAAAACAGGTCTACTTTTTCAGAAAGACACTTGCTCCAATTACTTTCCAGCCGGATTTTCCGGAAACGTTTGGTAAATCGGATAAACAATCAGCATTACTTTGTAGAATCCGTATATGTTCATATATGCTATTCAGAAAGGACCCTCTGGACTATGATGCTAAATGCGCTTGTCGGCTTGAGGAATGGAACGGATTCCTGAGACTATTTCTCCATTTGCTTGACCATGGAATCAACTCGTGAAAAGATTTGTCTTCCATCTGATCTTCATTCTCGTGCGTAACAGCCACCTGAACGTTTTTCAACCGAGAGTTTGCGTCTATTCGGTTTTCAGGGGAGAAGTCGTTCTCCTGGTGGTCGTAACAAGTGCAATGAAGTACACACAGCCGGTAGACTTGTAACGCAAGTACTAGAGCATTTTTTACCGTGAGGAATATCACCATGTACTCATAAGCTTCATATCGTGCGATTATGAATAGGCGAAAGGTCAGAAAAGGGCCGTCTTGCATGAATAAAGACATCAAAATGGCTACAAGTTCTGTTGTGATTCGAGATTTCGTTGGCCTTGCTACCTCATTTTCCTCGATATCGATTCTTGTCTCAGGCACCGGTAAACTAGATTTTGGAACATGCGCATTATTGTCATTTAGAAAAAGTAGCTGCCTTTGATGCTGACTTGCCTCTGACATGAGATTCGGTGACGTCATCGAAGTCGTCATGTGTCCCGTCAA
>CALNXK010000124.1:1095000-1295000 GCA_942486035.1 Porites lobata
TGGGACTAGATAGAAGACAGTGTGGGAGGACGTGGATATAAAATATTTATTTAATCCTTCCGTTTTTAGCGCATTCTAGCAAAAATTTTGACGAGTAGTTAAGTTTTTTTAATTAACAAAGCTTAGAGTAAAATAAATAAGGACGGGTAACTTAGAACCTTCCTTTTCGGGGTAGCTGTATATCTGTTTAGAATGTACAAAAACACACTTTCTCCTTATGTTAAGAACTGATTAATACTTTCAAAGGTTCAATGATCCTTCCGTAATAGATTGTAAATCACTAGTGACAGGCTAGTCAGTTTTTTCATGTATCTATCGATCCGTAAGAAGGACGAGCTAGTTACCCAGTCTCAGGTAGTGAACTGACAAAAGTTGCGAAATGTCTTTCTTGCAAATTAACGTTGACCGAAACTTTGTTTTTAAACTTCTTTACAACGTCAACATCATTGCAATTACATTGTAATATCCGTCGTTATAAAATATAATGAAAATTATAAACCAGTTCAGTTCAGCCAGCAGTTTTTTGTTGTCTCGGCTACCTTCAGCTATAGAAAAGACAATTTCATCTGGCGCACTATCGGGTAAGTAGCGAACACAACATAACTGACGTATATCTCAAGTCTAATGTTTTTGTCTCAAGAAAGTTCGATTTTGTTCTATTTTGCTTGCGTGCATGTTTTTGTTTTTTCCTTGTTTTTCTTGTAATTTTAAACAATACAAGTCAATCAGCACTGAAACAATTTAGGAAGAGATTTTCCCGGAGACCTGTTTTAAACAATTCATTTGGGAAATGGTTCTAAGACAAAAAGTTCATTCGATTGTTTAGAAAGACAAATTACTTGACAAATGCTACAATACTATATGGAATTTTATTTCCAGGTATTCTTTCAAAAATTAATAGAATACCACCAGCGGAAAATTTGCACTTATGGGAATGATATATTCCTGATGACATTTACAGGAACTTAAAATAATGAACGCGCCCCAGAAAATCACAGCTTTCGTTGTCACTTTTATGTTAAGAAAGGGTAAGCTGTTTTTTGTTGATTATTAAAAACATCAAATATCATTTTCCCCTGTAGCTGGAATGGAAATTTTTCAAAGACCGGCAATTGAGAAATATATCTCCAGTTCTATAATTAAGATCTTAGCCGATGTAAGCGTTTTTTGGAAAGCAATTGTATTGTACCTCGCTGTTAATGATTAAGTAATGGTGTCTCAGAGGATGTTAATATTCTGCGGAGTCCTTCATTGAACTGATGCACTGATGGATAGCAGCAAATTAAAGCTGACTACACAGCGCACGAAACAACAATCATGAAACACTACACTACAGATTTTCCATGTCTAAAGGACCAGTAATGCGTTTTTTGGTTTTTTAATTGTCTCAGAGGATGTTAATATTCATATTTTCCTTTCCTTGAATGCACTGAGGATAGCAGCAAATGAGCGCACGAAACAACAATCATGAAACACTACACTACAGATTTTCCATGTCTAAAGGACCAGTAATGCGTTTTTTGGTTTTTTTTAATTCCTAGTTATAGAGCAAGGGCGAACTTTGCTTGTAATACTAATTGGTTTGCACTGGAGTTAGTCATACTGAGCAAAAAGAAAAAAATCCACTGCATCATCTCCGAACACACAAATGAAACTTAAGAGGATATCCCAAAGACATCGAACAATACTGTGTTTGAATCGGTCCTCATTACCAAAATGATCAGTTCGCACTATGAAATGTCATGTTATATTTATTACATGTAACTCTAAATTTAAATTTTTTGTCAGAAATGATTCGAATAATTTTTCTATGGAGACGTAGTTCCAGCCTTCTGAGGCTATACATCAGCTTTATTGCTACAGCTCTGGTGGCTACCGCACTTATCATGAAATTACTGCGAGTGACCGTTAATTTTACATGCTGACAATAGATGCTCTCAATTAAGGTATTTTTTTTTTAGAAAGAACTGCTTTAAAAAGGGTTTTACCTACCATTTGTACTCTTGTCCTCTTCTGAAGAACAAGGAAAATAGCGTTTCCAGGAAGAGAAGAGCATCAAAAAAGCCAAGATACCACATATCCTTCCTGAGGGTCACCTGAACGACCCACCAAACAGACACCATAATGTGACTGGCAAATATAAGTCTGGTTAATAAGGCTTTTACAATGTATGACGGAGAAGACATTGGCTTTTAGTATACTGTTCATTAATCCTTTTTGATTCACCAGACTCTTGGACGAGAGATCCTAGAGGGCAGTACAGTTTCTTCGCATTCAAGTTCGACCCCTGATCGAATTCGCTTTTTACATGATGATATTAGCAAGTTTTCGGATCCGTCTTTTTTGGCTGAATCATGAAGTTTTAAGACGCCTTTTTTATGTCTGGTTATAGCCCCAGGGCAAGCTGTCTTATGTAGCTCTTACAGCTGAGATTCAAATTGACATTTGCGTCGCTAACCTCTTCTGCAGAGACTATACACAAAAGAGTAAACTTCTTTTATTTGACACATCATCTTTGAATCAGAATTGGCTACTAGTGAATTGAATGAATGGGTCATTATACTCTGTCGTGTCATATTGATAAAGCTCCTGTAATCTTACTGGATGGCATAGTTGATCAAAGTAGCATCTCGGAAATAATACGGCGCATTTGGCAGGATTAAAATAAAATAAATTACAATCCATTTCTCTATTGTTATATTCAGTAGAAACAGTAGGCGCAAATTAAAACACAGGAAATCGTCAGTGACTCCTGAAGAGTCGCCACAGGGACTATGGAGAAGTTAAATACATCATGTTGAAAACTTTTAAGTCGGGTTATAGAACGCGTTTAATAATTCAACTGATAACACAATCTATATTTTCCTTTAATTTATTGCCTTTGCTCCGGAGTTCGCCTGATAGGAGATAATAATTATTATTTGCGTTCATTATAAACAAAGAATCAAAAGGGACTTCATTAGAAAACGGTCGGCTTACTGAAGCCGATCCGCTGTGATTGGTTTTTCCTTTTAATGAAACGTTTTTGTGTACTCGTCCTTGAGAATTCAAAGATTGAGAAAGTAATCATTTCAAAGCTTTTTTGTAGAGATTTGAAGGAAAGAACAAACACTATGCATCACTTCCGAAGATAAAATGTAAATAAATTCAACTGTGCAAGACGTTCTTTTTGTTGTCGGTTCTGTGGCTTGTTTGCACAGCTTTTGCCTATCTATCTTACAGATAACTCAAATGACCAGAGATATATAAGTAAAATTCCTGCTGCTTTTTTTTGGAACGAAAGTAATCGTTATTTTGCCAGAGTCGGATTCGTTATCATAAAGTCCTCAACAAAACTGAATATTTTAAAATCCCCTTTACTTGAATTGGTCACTTCTAACAAACCTTGGAAATATTACATTTTAAAAAGATTGGCACTCTGTTCGGCGCGACAATCAGCACCTGAAAATCAAGAAAAAACCATACTACAACCAATGATATTCTTTACACGAAAATATACGGAAAAGGTTTCCGATATAATGTACTTGTTATCATGTACACATTTTCCGAGTTCCGAGTTCCGCAGGCAACTCTTCGTTCTATAGTTTTTTTTTTTGGCAAAAGTTTTGCTTCTATTGAAACGAGACGAGACGGGGGAGGCTCATCGCAAAAGCCTGTAATTTCTACCCTTCAGTGGTGTTACAAAAACCTTAAGGATGAGGTTGACGCGAGACCGCGAAGAGCATCCCTGTCACTTTTTTATGGGAGTCCCTGGCCTCTGGGTTTTATATTGCTACTGTTAGTTTGGTGACCATTTAACTTGAGGGGGGTGGGTGATTTTGAAAAAAAAAGGCCCGGAAGAAAAAATTTTTGCTTATGGGATCCTTTTTAGAAAAAAAAAATTCTTGATGACCAGAAATAACAAGAGTTAAATGGTCGGCCCCTTAACTGAAAGCCCCGAGCCTCGCCTAACCGTTTTCAAAAGTTAAGCGTCACATATAGAATAGGTTCTGTTCCACGATTTGGTGCTGGTGTGAACCGGGCAGATTATCCGCACTGGTCAGTCTGGTATTCGGACCAGCTTTCAGGACGTCAAAAAGCAATAGGTTTATTACCCAGAACAACAATTCACGCTTTTTGACCGTCCTTGCACGGCTACGACGTGAAAATGCCTAATTGCAAGTTTTATGGAGGACGTAAACAAGGACGACGAATCTCTTTTTCTCTCTCTAAACTTGAGTGCGGTTCCCAAGGCTTCAGGGAAATTCGAACTTGCCATTTTCATTGGAATAAAGACGGAATGCTAAAAATAATAGGAACGAGGAGTACTGGAACCAATGAGACGGAAGAAAATATACTTAAATGTTTGGTCATGGAAAACGTTGGTCAAGGTCGGATCCCTTGAGAATCTTTGAGAGAAAATAAGAAATCCAGTGAGGAACAAATGAAGAGGAAAACAAGCATCAGATATAAGACAACTCACGAAGGAAATGGAGAAATTTCTGGGTTGAAAATGAAAGGTTTCGGAATGGAGCGAAATGGAGCTCAAGGAAATTTTCAAGTAGAAGATGAGAGCAAAAGGGATTTTAAGTTCCTCTGCAGGTTTCCTGTCAAGCATTTCTACTTTAGTTTAATAGCAGAAATACTTGGAAGAAAAGTTTAAGAACTCAAAAAGGAAATAGAACATTTTGGTTAAGAAATTGTCACATAAACTTCTTTTCTGTTTGCTAAACAAAAGAAGTGTGCGAAGCTAATTTAAAGATGACGAATAATAAATTAAATTAATTATTATTAAATTAAAGAATTTGGCAGATCGTAAAGGATGTTTGACCTAAGGATAAAACACCCTTCGATCGACACTTGCATAATTCTTCGATCGATACTTGCATAATTCTAATAATTTATTATTCATTTAAAATAATTCAAAACATACCGAAAGGGTCTTCTAATTTTGGTCAACGCGTGTTTGTTGTGAAGAATTAACTGGGGGATTTTTTAGCCAAAGTCAGACTGGAACGGAGAAATATTTTGAATGAAAAGTTAGCTCTAGGCAATGTTGACCATGACGTTGAGGACATTGCCAGTAGGGAAAAGAAACGAACTGCGTGACATGATCTTGTTCTTTCTAGTGTTATCTTCATTGAAAATGAAAAGAGAGAGCAAAGTCTTCTTTCGGAAGACCTTAATCTGCTGAGCAAGAACGAAGGAGAGATTAGAATTTCTGATCTAAACAGCGAAAACCAGAGACTGGGGAGCGAGTTTTCTACGTGGGAAATAGAGGTAAAAACGAAATTGAACCACAAAAGAAATGATATTGAAGAGCTGTGAGACAAGACTGAAATTAAAACTGTTAAAAAACAACAAGAGAATTGTATGAAGATCCTGCAGTTTTCTTTCCCATGTTGGGAAGGACAACAGGATGTCTCACCCAACTGCTTCGCCACAAATTCCGTCGTTAAGTTTTGGAGAAAGAACTGATTGAATGAGGAAAGTTTTAGGCATAGGCCCGGGGGGAGGAGGGTACTCGATATATCCTTGGGTGGGGAGGTACAGCTCGGCCCCTCATACCCTGACCCTGTTTAAGACAAAAATCGCTGATTTTCCCACTCTGTTAAGACAGAATTCCGATTTTTGATACCCAGTTTAAGACATCCGTAGAACACAAGCGCAGGCTCTTTATCGTCTAAAAACAGGGTTATGGGCTCCTGTCTAAGAAAAGATACCCTGTTTAAGACAAAATTGAGAAAAATACCTTGTTTAAGACAAACGTCCTCATTAAGCCCTTACCCTGGCTGGCCCCACGTCCTCATTAGGTCCCAGACTTAACTAGCTGTAGTTTGACCATATTTTAATATACTGATCATAATAGTTTTAAATGACAGGGTGGTGTCTCTAATATGTCCCACACGGACTTTTGTGTTCCCTTCGCTCTTAACCTCTTCAACCTATATAATACATTTCATTTATTTATCTATTACAATAGATAAAAATCTTGTTATTTTTATTTATTATTTTAGATTTATTTAAGCATTGCTCTGGACTGCTGTAGTTATATCCCCTTTAAAGCTGTTAGATTAAAGTATTTCTAAATGAGATGTATCCGAACTATTTTTGACAACATTAGGCCTTCACGGACCGATGGCTACGAATTTAGGCCCTCAATAGTCTTGTTCTTTTCTACTGCGTCTTGGATGTGGACCATTTCGCTTTTATACTGAAATCAATACTGAGTAGTCACCTTCTGGCTGACAAAATATAGGCATTTTTTATAGGAATAACGCATTTAAATATTCTACTTTAACGGAATTAGCCTGGCTAATAGGTACTCGGCTTGCTTTATTCCTGGTAACATATGTAAAGAGAGCTTAAAGTCAGCGTGTTGCACAGAAGTGATGGTAGAAATGACGTCAAAGTCTCCGGAATATCCCGCAATTCTCGACAAATAAAAGAAGAAGCAGGATCAACAAATTGAGCTAAAACTGGACCAAAAGCGTGAGAATAACTTTTTCAAGAGCGGCGAAATACTTAAATAGATAATTGAGAAACAAGGATGACTGAACAACTCAGAGAATGGACTCCATACTACCCCACAAAGTATACAAAGCAACATTTGGCATTCTCAAAGTTGCTTAGTCAGCCTTGCTTGTCATTTTGGTTGTTCCATAAAAACTTGCTGAGTAGATCAGTCATCTATAGGATCCGTCACCTTTGTCTTGTACGTTCGCCCTTGATAGTTCCCTTCAAATCTGACCGGTACATCAGGTTTTAGTTTAGCGTCCGTTAAAGAAATTTTTGAAGGCTAAGAAGAAAAAGAAGGTATTTTTAAACACAGTGGTGCTCGGATTACCTTAATTATTATTATTATTATTATTATTAATTATATAATACATTTACTTTATGCTTGCTTAACTGAAGCATTATTACATCAGCTGTACTGTTTCCTTGGTTTGTTTCGTGCTGTGGCGGTTTAAGGTATGCGGTTGGAACTGAAGAGTCCTAAATGATCATTAATGCATTAATATAAAAAATTTACTTTCCCGTTTTTTGCTGACATAGCTGACCTTCTAATAAATGTGCCTTTGTTAATGAAGTAGTGGAAAATAATCGGCGGCAAAAATCAAATATTAATACAATGATGCTGCAGTATAATATTTTAAAGCTCCCTGACTGTGCACAATCGTTTCTCTTTTGGTTCACATTTTGTAAGTAAATCAATAAATGAGGGTTTCTATTGGTAAGTTTGCTTCAAAATGCATGATAGGAATGCTGTATATTCACTGTCAGTACACGGTCAAAAGCGCTAGCACAATCATATTATATAGTAATCTGTTGGGCTTTATAACAATTGTACTCTATACACTACGGTCCGTCTGGAAAGTTCGGTTTAGTTTATTTGACCAAAATCACAAGTAGAGCAGAGAGAAAGCAACACGCTTTTCTTTTGTGACCGGGTAAAAACAATTAAATCCCTTTCAATAAACGGCCCCGTGTTCTTTCTCAGTGTGCTGCTTATTTAGCCCTATGATTAAAACCGTTTCTTTTTATAGCTTTGAAAGCTTTTACATAGAGCTAAGAAATTTGTTCAACCGCTCGTGCACCTGCAGTCTCGTCATAGTTGGCCAGTCCATCTTTGCCGTCAAGGTACTAACAGTGGAGTTGCACATTCTGAAGTAAAGACCTTCAAAAAGGTAATCAGTTTGCGATTTTAAAAGTTAACGGGCTGGAGTTAGTGTTTTGTATGTGTTAAAGGATGGTACGAAGAAGTAACTCATACGGAAAGTGGAGTGCAATTACATCAGCGGCGAGAATCGCGATCGCCCAAAACAAGCGCGAAACACTCTCACTTATGAGAAAAAACCAAGGTCTGACAAGCGAGTCCGATTGTGCAGTGAAAGCCTTTTACAGAGAGAAAGCCAGGGCTAATAGCTTTCTTCAAGAGGTACATGAACACAGAAAGAAATCCCGTATTTTGCAACCTAAATGGGATGAAAATGGCAATGTTCTGGTTGAAAAAGAAGTAGTGAAAAATGAAAAGAAACTCCAACGATTGAGACTGCCCAGTTTAGACAACGACCAGGAAGAAAAATCTCGAGAACAAGTCCATGAGGTGGGAGGAGGCCCATTATTCAAGCTAAATAATGGCAAAATGGAGTCATCGAAAGAAATAAGTGGTGGGAATAAACTTAAAAATGGTACAATTAAACAACTGCAGAAGAGTAGAAATGAGTTTAGGGAAGCCTGGGTGTTAAATGAGCGAAACAGTGAAGATAAACTTGAAAAGAAGACTCCGCCTGCAGAGCTGAAAAAAGGGTTTGTTGAGAATGAAGAAAATAAGGGAAGTTCGAAAGAAGGCACTGGTGTCGATAAGCTCGAAACAAGCAGCCCTGGGACCAAGAAAGAAACAAACGTTCCACCCACGAAGAGACCTTTTAAAATTCGCTCTAGGGCAACGAGCATATGCATTTCTTGTCAACACTTTCACTGTCAGAATTTGCCTTCGGTGAACGGACCAAAGATCGAACGAAAATGGTCCGACGAACTTCGATTAAATGACAGATGCGAATCAAGCAAGAAAGACTCCCGAAAGCTGAGCCTTCCAATGATTCGGCCGATGTCAGATGTAACTGATTTAAAGATTCGACGAATGTCAGATGTAACTGATTTAAAGATGCGGTCAGTTTATATGAGTTGAAGTTATCAGTCCTGGGGAGTGGCAGATACAGGAGAATTTGACTATAAAAAATGCTTTAATTGGCGGCCTTAAAGACCTATCGAAATTTAGGGAGACTCACCCAAGGGTCGTTTAAACCTTTCAAAACTACCAATTGAAGACGAATTTCTCAAATTTGCAAAAAATATATCTCCAGAAAGGGAAACAAATCTTGCACTATCACGAAAATTAGTTTTCGGTTAGCCTGAATTTCATCCGGTTACCTCGAGTCTTTATTACTCCTTCAGTAGGAGAAAACGACTCGAAGCAATCGGATGAATTTCAGGCTAGTTTTCGGTGAAAACAAAAAAGTCGCTGATCCGCAAAATTAATGACTCACCCAAAAATTTCGCGTGCGTGCCACACGGTAAACACATTTTTGGCCGACAAATTATAATTAAGCAAAGCTTTCGCAATGTTTTCAGGCCCCAATTTTCGGTTAGTTAATACTTGGTTACAATATTCAATGGTGAACACTTGCGTGTCTCATGGAATGGTGACTGAAATAAAAGTGGACAGTGCGTGGTGAAGGAATGGGCAAAAAGGAAGGAGATGGAGCTCATTGAATAACTAAAGTGCTGATCGCGGTGGTAAAAGAATCATCAAGGGCTGCATCAGAACAGTAAGGATAGTCGTTTTAAGCACCAAGTGGCACAAGCTAAAAGTTTCCGAGCATTCTTATCCGGAGTTGACCTGGAACATTTGACCCTGAAAAGATTTTATGACGTCAATAGTCTCATCAGGGAGCTAGGTTTAAGTATTGCTAACATGTACAGAATTTTCAGCAATTATGATTGTTTGCAACAGAGGTTAATTAAATTTATTTCAGTTCTTCGAGTTCTTTCTTCTGTGTGAACTAAATAAAGGTTATATACGGCAGCTATATCAAAGGAGCCAATAAAAAAATCGTTTATCGATATCATTTGCAATAGCTCCAATAAGAACAGTTCAGCAGTCAGCTCTCAACAAACCCTTCTGGGCTATAAAGGGAAACTATTACCTTCCCTTTTAAAGCATCTTGATTATGACCGACAAACATTTCTAAATCCATATAAATCAGCTGATGTACAAGCTTGCGGTTGTTTTTTTTATACCCCCTCAAAATAAGTCATGAAGGAGTAGAAAAGACAAACGCAAGTGGGCTTGTGCATCAGCTGATTTTGAAAATTTCTAATTACGCAATAAAAATCACTACGCAATGTTTAGTCAGTTAATGTTGTAGTCTGATTTCCTTAATTCCCGCCATTACAAAATAAACAGCAATAGGCAAAATTTCTGCTCGGTGACTTAAACTTGGATGGTCAGTCCATTTTGGTGGCTTCTATAAAGGGACTTTTTGCCTGATTCTGCTTTTGTTTAAATTGTACCGTGTTACACCTCATGGGTCGAATTCATTGAAATGGAGCCGTAATCAAGTTTTAGAGTTACAAAATGAAAACCTTGTGAGAAAAACAACTGCTTAATAAGCTGTTGTTGGAATTAGTCCGTCGCCAGTTATAAATTTTTGAGGCCTTCAGAATTTCTTTCAGGAACAAAGCCGCCCCGAAGAACTTAGAGTATGCGACCACTCGAGCGAGACTATCATCCAAGATCTGTTATAGAACAACTCATGAAATTGACCTTTTGGGAAACATTTGTCCCTCATAATTAAGCGATTAGTGTTAAGCGATATTGTTATCTCTTGTAATTAAGCCTAAAAAAGGAGGTCAGGGCCATTGTACAGGAACATCCCTCAGTTTGTTTTGATTCGTTGCGGTTGTTTCACTTGGTTTGATAATTACAAGTGCGTGGTTTTGGCCTCGAGTGGTATTATTAGTCAGTACACCTAGTCACAACAAAGTCTGCACTTTTATTAAAATTAGCCATCGACGAATAGGAAATGACTACAAGTTCTGTGAAGCTAACCTTGGGTAAGGCGTTTAGTTCAGTGTTGCAGAAACTGAGGTGTGCGTCGGAAGTGAGATAAGGTGAAACACACAATGTCGTTTTCTGAAATCCGGCAACGCTTTTACTTGTCTTAAGTCAGGAAGTCTAGCGTCAGGAAAATGTTAAATTTCATATTCTAAAATATGAACGCCCTGGAAAAAAATATTCCATTTCAGTGATCACCAGGTCATAGGATTTCATTAAGTGACTCAAAAGTTGGGTCTAATACAAAACATTTCTGTACTGAAATGACTCTCAAACGCAAAAAATGGCTTAATTAAGTATGCAAACGTTTGTCATCCGTACAGCTTCATATCTGCAAGCCCGTTGACTCCTAAACGTCTCCCGGCAATCATGGAAGAGTTGATGATTTGAGCTATTGTGAAAACCTCTTTTAGCACTACTTGAAAAGTTTGATTTTCCGGCCATCCGAACTAGTTTGCAGCGATTACTATACTGAAGTCTTCACCTAACAATTTACTTATAAAGGCTGGCCCCCTTTAGAAACAGCTAAAAGACCTTAGAATAGATAGTCGTCATACTAATTAGTGTGTTGTTTATAGCTTTTCGCTACAGATGCGCCATTCGGCGCACGTGTTTAAACTTTTACTAAGACTCAACCTTCGTTTGCTTTGAAGGTCCACGACGCCAGGACGCACAGCATCTTAGAGTTCTTCATTTTACTGTTGATTCGACTGAAACATGGACAAAAGAAATTGTTATTCCAGGGCAAAGTATGTTCCTACATCTGCAGAACATATAGCTAAAGTAAGAAATAACCGAGAAACATTATTGCTTGCAAGAATGAGCAAAGGACTCTCTCAACAGTCGAATGGAACACTGCGAAGCTTTTACAGAGAAAAGACGAAAACGAACAATTGGCTTGAAAAAGTTCAGGAAAAAGCCACGGGAAAGTTAAACACCAAGCCAGAAGAAAAGATAGATGTTATTTGGAAAACTGATGAAGTGACAGATGTGATGAAAGTGCAAATCAGAATGAGACGAAAAAGTTTGGAAGTTAATCAGACTGAAGAGACTCGAAGAAGAATCCGGGAGTTCTTAACAAGTGAAATTCCAGGGGATAAGTCAAGGAATGCACAACTTGGACGTTTAGACAAAATCGGTGCGAAGAATGACTGGACTGAATTAGAACAACGGAGTACGGGAGAAAGTTCAACAGATGAGAAGAAAACGAAAATGCAAACTTCAAAACCTTTTCGAGTTCGCTCGCGCACATCCGGGATATGTTTTTCATGTTCTCACTGCCACTTGCAGGGTTTGCGCCCATCAGCAAGTGTACCAAATATGACAAGAAAATGCTCAGAAGAGCATCGATCGCATACCTCATTGAATTCAAACATGGTGCGGTTCAGAAAACTCAGTGTTCCCATGACTAGTCAGCTGTTCCGGGCCCAAAATAGAAGCTATGACGTCTATACCCCCCGCCCACCCTTCGCAGGGAGTAGTCTAACATCCAAGGGGGAACACATAACAAGAACTGGCTCCTGTTTGAAATTAGTGCCGATGAAAAAACACAGCATTTGAAATCCAGTGGCAAGACATATTCAAGTTGATTTGTAGAGTACAACTTGAACGTTATACTGGACGTATTCATTAAACAGTGTGTAATATTATCATATAGACTTTTCAATAAGTAACGGACAAGATCATAATAAGCTCTCTAAACTCCAACGTTTCATATATCTTTCAAAGCTGCACTGGGCTACATAAGAAACTTGGGGGAGAGTAGAGGAGGGGTCTGGACCCCGCTAAATATATCGGTCCGAATGATTTTTTAAAAGTCTTAGCTAACTTTTATGAAATTAAAATAACCCACAAAATAACCTCTGAAGTGTAACTTACAACTTTCATCTCGTAGCTTAAAAATAAACATGCGTTTCATGACTTTTATGTTGCCTTTTAGCGATAGGATGTGATTCGTTTGATTAAATTTTATCACTTAAGACAAAGGACGATTGTTTCAGTACGAGTAGAATGTCACATGAACTGGGCGTACTGATGACGGCATGGGCCTAGCTACGTAATAGAAACCAATGTGTAATGCTGTGGAAAGATGGAAATTATTAGCTTTAGCGGGGGCATAAGTTTGACCCCCCCCCCGAACAAAGATACCTCGGATCCACCCCTGTTGGATTAATAAATCACTGAAAAACCTGGCCCCGTGGCCGGGTAACTATTACCACACGAATCATGAGAACTACAGTGCCGTAGCAAGGGTAATATAAGTGGGGGGGCACGCGAGCGCCGGAGGCGCTATCCTCTAGGGGGGTCTGGGGGCATGTCCCCCAGAAAATTTTGAAATCTGGAGGCGTTCTCTAAGAGCTATTTGTGATTTACGCATATTGCGAATTATTTACTTCGTACACTGTCTCAGCAAACCAATGCACATTGAGAGTATAACACTTGCAACGTCAATTACAAAATAGAAAACCGACTATCTCAGTATCTTGAAACCAGCAAATGTTTTGGCTGTTTAATATTGTTGTGCATTACCCTACGTATGTTAAAAAATGAAAAGAAGTACAAATGTTATTGTTTCAAACCTCTCGAGAGATAATATTTTATTTTCAACATTTTATACAGGTCTGTTTTTACTTTTTAAGAAAAAAAAACTGGGGGGGCATGGACCCCCCCGGCCCCTCCCCTTGCTACGGCACTGAACTAGTAACCCGGTTTTTAGAACGATTTTCAGTTATTGTCACTGTCGAAAGAATGCCATATTGAATCACTAAAATTTTCTGGAGTGCTCCGTCTATAGCTTTAACAACCCTTTATCTTTTTCCATTAGAGTACTGACCCGGTTAGGGGTATACTTGAAACTGATACGGCCTCTACCCAGGCTATGTCTCTGAAGAGTATACTGGCTCTTTGTCCTGGAACAGGGTATATAGTTTTTTACGCCTTGTCCTATAGAGCGCTTTCACATGACGTCACAGCAGCCATATTGGTGTTCCAAACCAATCCTGTTGGAGTTAAAACTCTTTTCTTACGCAAAAGCTCGTATAGATGCTAGCCACGGAAGTGAAAACACTCTATACAGGCTCTTATTTTTCAGCGTAGTGAAAACAACAGAGCACGTAAGTTGTACTTTGTTCTTAACAGGATATTGAAATAGAGGTTCTTCACGGTCTTTTATACCAATCCCATACCCCAAGTTAGGTTCACTAGCTTTCCCCGCTTCTCACTCCTCGCTTTCCCCATCCCCACCCGGGAACAAGAGCGGCGCTTAGTACTAAGTTTTTTAAAATAAAGAAATAGCGTTTAACCGCTATTTATTCGCGTTAGAGAAGAAGGCCTTTTGATTTTTGCCATGACGAATTAGGCTACAGCAGGAGCCGCAAATCAAAATACAACAACAAAACAGACGCCCGGAAAATAATAGTTTTGACGACTGAAAAAGTTGAATGGCTTCATTTGATTGCTTATGTTTCCTGCGCTCCCAGTGTATGTAACCGGCACCGGCGTATCTAAACGGGAATTTTTTAGACGGTCTGTTCCCAGAGGTGCGTAGGAATTTGAAGGGGGCGCAAGCGAAGTCACAGTAGGCGAGCGAGCGCGAAGGGCAAGGAATCCCCCATGATCTGTATTTTTGTTCGCGCGCTTGAGGACTGATAGAAGATAGAAGAACTGTGAACAGACTCTGTACTTCCAGCTACTTGCTGACTTGCTTACCCGCCGTTGAGACGTCTCTCTAGTGCGATGAGATAGGACATAACTGCAACGGTACACCTGTGAGCTGTGGAATTGCAGGGCGTTTCGCCGAAAGTCGATTCGCCCGACGGTTAGCCTGAGTATCAGGCGTTTTTTTGGGGAAAGGGGAAAGATGGAAGCGAAAAAGGGAGAGGGCTGAAGGAAGGCCTGATACTCAAGCTACCCGACGGCGTTCGCCAGGACTTGACGATTCGCCCGATGACATACTACAGCCCCCATACTACAGGCTTTACATATTTGGCCTGGGTGTCGGCTTAAGGTGTCTTCAAAAGTGCCACGTCTTTTCTTAAAAATTCTACCTATACCCTGGTCCCAGAGGTTTTTCTTGATTTTTCCTCGCGAAAGAGATCAAGAGCAAGCCGCGAAGCGGCGACAAAGAGTCTCCCTCCTCGTCGCTTTCGCGACTCGTTGTCGCCGCTTCGCGGCTTGCTCTTGATCTCTTTCTCGAAGAAAAATCAAGAAAAACCAGGAGCCCATAACCTCTGGGACCAGGGTACGGCCTGGGTTGGCCTGGGTAGAATTTTTAAGAAAAGACGTGGCACTTTTGAAGAGCCTGGAACCTATGATTGCAAACATGGCGGACGATTCAATGCTCACGAGCGACTAAATACAGGAATGGCTCCGACCTGTAATTGGAGGATAAAAATAGTTAGTAATTAATAAGTTACAGCTTAACTTTCAGCCATGCGTCACACTGGACAACGATATCACTAACGTTGTTGTGATGTGTGACTTCTGTTTCGTCTGTTTCGTCTTACGCAGTGGAAGAAGCAAGAAGTCGATGTATGAACCTTAAAATTTCACTTACATCGGCAGAACCTTTTTCTAGTGTTAAACAGTACCAACAGAGATGGGAAAATGTCACAGCGTTGGCCAACAGCGTTCAGTTCGGACTCAAACACTCGGAGCTATTCCTGTATTTAAACCGCTGACGGGTCAATGTACAGGAACTGGCTCCGATCTGCATAAAGAGAGACTTGTCACATGATGGTGTGTGGTGTGGGAGGGGGGGGTGGGGTTGGGGTCTGGGCGATCATGACCAGATGATATAAAGAAAAAAACCAAAGAGCTTCACCGAAAAAAAAAAATTCAAAATCAACTAACATAAAAAAGTCGATAAAGGAACTAGACTTGCTTGATCATTACTGAATACTTATCTGACTGTCGCTGGTGATTAGCAATACGGGGTTGTTTTTAAATGATCTGTTTTAACGTTTTTGTACCGGGTTGTTTTTCATCCGACAAAACTTGAACGAATCGATTTATCGAAACTAAAAATAACTTGCTTGCGTCCATGATATATAAGGCCTAAATTTAAAACTTCTCACACGTAGCTTAGTGGACATTATCGATTGATTGATAAAGTTAGCCTAAGTAGTGAGGTGCCCGCCTCAGTGTATAGGATAGGGATTGGGGGGTGAGGAGAATGAAAGCATTTTCTAGCGGGGTTCGGCACTTGAACATGCTTTTTTAAGGCTTGTAAGCATTTCTTCTGCCTTTACTGGTGGGTAAAGTCTATACCCGTTTACAGACCAAAACGGCTCAATAACCCGTTTCTTTGGGGTGGCACATACCTATATGAAGGAAGTTCTCAAAACAAACCTAACTCAGTCAAGAAAAGCCACTGTTTTTCCATGATTTGCATCACCCGGCAAAAACTAGGTCAAGACACAAAATACACCGCCACAATCGGACTTTTTTCCCGTTTAATGATAAATCGCTTTCTTTTCTTTACTCTGATCATGATGAACGCCTGTAGGACCTATAATTGAACTAGTTTAGTCCCTAGAGGTTAATTAAGTAAGAAAGGTCACATGACTCAACAAATACACAAATAATTTATAATGCAAACAGTAGACTCAAGGCAAAACTGGCCACTAGTTGATGAATATTATTTTGCTCACGGTTAAATTTCCTTTGATAACTTCATTCTTAAATAACAAAAGTTAAACAAAAATGAGTTATCTCATGGGAGGCTAGTGAGGCTATTTTTAATGTATAAAACAGACTATTCGATTTAATCATAACTATAACAAAATTGTCAAATCTGATTGGCTATCAACTGCCCTGATTTCAGCCTCAAGTGGACAGTTTAATAGGACAGTACGCATCATGCCTAAGTAATTGGACAGGATGTTAGAAATTATTGCGTCATTGTGGCGGGAAGACTCGTCACGTGATCTGAAAACTGAGCTTTTTGCAAGAGTCTTAGAACTGTGGAGTCGTTCGGAGTCGTGGAGCTGATCAAGTGTGTGGATTGAGTTTAGATCATCGAATTTTTACGCGAATTGATGTCGATGAATCCGTTAAGTGTAGAACAGAGTACAGAATTCTAAAATATGAACATGTGAAGAAATATGCTTAATGGAGTGAAGAATAAAAGCTACAGAGAACTGACTGTATATCCCATATACAACATTTGGTTACACAGTACGCGCCATCACGATCACGCGCGCGCTTAAATGGTTCTTTTTTTTCACTGCTAGCAAAACAAAATTTCGAATTTCTTGTGTTTTGATTTAAAAAAGAGCCTATTATATCACAAATTTTGTTAAAGTTATGATTAATTGGTAACAGAACTTCGTGTCGTCCAATTCGGTCTGTAATCATACTCGTGATTAAACCATGGATAATAGAAAGACTGATGAGACTCCCGCTACGCGGTCGTTCGATTTTGTTAATCGCTCGTATGATTACAGACCGAATTGGACGACACGACGTGTGAGAAGTTTTAAATTTAGACCTTATATATCATGGACGCAAGCAAGTTATTTTTAGTTTCGATAAATCGATTCGTTCAAGTTTTGTCGGATGAAAAACAACCCGGTACAAAAACTTTAAAACAGATCATTTAAAAACAACCCCGTATTGCTTAGCCTGCGTAGCAGGCGCTTGGAAGTAGTGGGCGAAAGAGAGAACGGACGAGGGAGACACGCAAGGGGTGACTACTTCCAAGCGCCTGCTACGCAGGCTGCGTATTACTAATCACCAGCGACAGTCAGATAAGTATTCAGTAATGATCAAGCAAGTCTAGTTCCTTTATCGACTTTTTTATGTCAGTTGATTTTGAATTTTTTTTTTTCGGTGAAGCTCTTTGGTTTTTTTCTTTATATCATCTGGTCATGATCGCCCAGACCCCAACCCCACCCTCCCACACCACACACCATCATGTGACAAGTCTCTCTTTATGCAGATCGGAGCCATTCCTGTACATTGACCCGTCAGCGGTTTAAATACAGGAATAGCTCCGAGTGTTTGAGTCCGAACTGAACGCTGTTCGCCAACGCTGTAACATTTTCCCATCTCTGTTGGTACTGTTTAACACTAGAAAAAGGTTCTGCCGATGTAAGTGAAATTTTAAGGTTCATACATCGACTTCTTGCTTCTTCCACTGCGTAAGACGAAACAGACGAAACAGAAGTCACACATCACAACGACGTTTAGTAGTGATATCGTTGTCCAGTGTGACGCATGGCTGAAAGTTAAGCTGTAACTTATTAATTACTAACTATTTTTATCCTCCAATTACAGGTCGGAGCCATTCCTGTATTTAGTCGCTCGTTCAATGCTCCTTCTCTTTTGGACGGTTCTAGCGGTTTTATTCGGATTATTTGCTCTCTGGAAATATTTGAAACCTAGAGAGAGTAATAATCAGAGAATTTCGAGCCGCCAGACCTCCGAAAATATGAAGGAGGCACGGCTGAAGTTTTTCGCAGGCAGAGAGGAAGTTTTATCCAGGAGTACAATGTTTACAATCGACTCTAGTTCAGACACTCCAGCTCACGTTAGGACAAATGACAGTGTTTCGGAAGAAAGAAATATTCAGAAAGAAAGACAGAAGAAAACTGTTGATGCGGGACAAGATATTGAAGCTCCTGAACCTTCTGTGCGATATACGAAGTTGATCGAAGGACCGAGGAAAGTGGGCAGTTCTGCTCTTGAAACCGAAAATAGTCCTTTTGATCCTGAAACAAGCGCACCCATAACACGACCGCTTAAATCTTTGGATGAGGTTTTGTCATGGACACAAGGGTTCGACTTCTTCAACGTGGCCTCAGTTCTGTTAACCGAAAAGAGCAGAAAGTTAGAGAAGAGACCTCGGACACTTGTGTGCCATGACATGAAAGGAGGTTATCTTGAGGACAGGTTGGTAACTATAACTTAAGATATCATCCTTTAAAAGAGCTCAGGTATTTGGGAAAACAGAAAACCTAGAAGTGAAGACACGTTTAATCTGATACCGTAAAATTCTGAAAATAAGCCCCTCCAAATATTACCCCCCTAATCCTGTATCGCAAAAAAGGCTCCATTAAATCGCCCCTCCAAATATATCCCCCCCCGGGGCTTGTACTTGGAAAATTGCCCTCAAATACAAGTAAAACAAAGCAAAAATGGTGAATTTACTTCCAATGATAAGGCTAGCCCAATCAATTTTGAAATGCAAAATTTCCCTCCGTAGATAAACCCCTCCCAACATAAGCCCCTCAAAAAGGGCCTTTGAAAAATATAAGCCCCAGGGCTTATTTTCGGAATTTTACGGTAAGAACTCAGTAAGAACACACCAAGTCCTTGTTGATCAGCTTTGTTGGGCATCTCTGTGAGTGATGTCAGTGTCTGGAAGGGTGGTCCTGATCCTGTATTCCGGCTCCTTTTTCACAAAAATCCCATTTGCTGCACTTTTTTCATTGCTTTCCCAAATTCTTTTCTTGTTTCCAAAACAATACAATAAAAACTAGTTAACAAGGCACACTCTGTAGTTTGGTTTGAACAGGAAATTGGCTCTTGGTCACTTTGCTGCTTAAACATAATTATGATTTCCTGAATTCCCAACGTACAGGCAAAAAAATCCTGCATCCCATGCTGAAAGTTTGGTGAATCCTGCTTCCCGGGTATCTGTGAAATCCTGTTTCCCTGTTAAGATGTCTTGCATTTTCCTGAATCCCACACCATATTTTGTTCAAATCCCAGTTCCCAAAAGCACTCTTCCAGACCCTGTGATGTCCCCAACACAAGTGATACATTTATATAAGGGATCTTAAGATATACTGTTTCTGCAAGTATGGTATGGTTAGGGGAACAAGTGTGCCATTTTATTATTTGAAAAGGGATCATGATAAAGTGATTATGACATTCAGTAGCCAGTGTACCCATTTCTGCCTTGTAAGAGGCAGTCTACCCATACCCATACACTGGAAATGGGGTACTGTAAGGTGTCTATTACTTCATTTGTACTGGGTAGAGAATACGTACCTTCCTGTGGGTTCGGAATTTCCCTGTAGAATATTTTGAGAGGATGATTTTTTCCCCCATATGGTAATGACATTATCGCAACATTTAGTGGCTAGCCTACCAAACACTCCCTGGTAAGAGGCAGCCTGCCTGTATTTAAGGCTACGGGTAAGTGTGATTTACCCATACCTATACACTTGGGTAGCCGATCAGAGCACAGGATTCACTTTATCTTGCCTGCCCACAGATTCAGCAATATAATAAATGCATAATATTTTTGAAAGGCCTAGTGAGACTATCTCAATTTGTTATGGTGGGGAGACTTGTGTGTTTCTGTGACCTGGACAGCTTAGCCACTTGGTGAAACACACCCTGATGATGATGATGATATTGAAAGGCGTGGTATGTTAGGAGCAGTTTCAGTTAAACTCATCGACAAGATGAGCTTGGGAGCGTGTGCCTTAAAGGTGGATTGGCAGGTTGGTGGACTCCCCCGGATATCCATGAGCCGTGACTCCTGCAGCATGGAAATTTTAATTATGCAGTTGCACCTTCATGGCTGACCAGTCGGTGACCTAGGACGCTGCTGCATGTTCTTGAAATGCTGGTCATAATTTAGCCACAAAGCCACAAGTGACCACTAAACTGCTGGCAAGTCAGCAGGATTGGAAGCTTATATTGTGACAGGTCGTTCCAGTGGTAGGGGAAATACAAGGTGAGAAAACCTCCGTCCAAGTGATATGTCATCAATTTTTTTGTGGGATCCCTTGGAAGTGCTAGTCAGGACTATTTGGCCATCAAAGAACAGCTATGGCTCTGTTGTGGACTGAGTGATGGTAGCATGTAAAAGGTTGCTTAACTTGATAAACTTCCCAGAGACGATCTGGCTCATGATTTTCGTGGGACCCGGGGAAAAGCCAGAGCCCACAATAAAAGGTTGATGCAGAACTGGAAGAGGGGTAGTAACTGTGTTCGTACTCAGCAGTTCCAAAGGCACAATGAAGGTGGAACTAGCACTGAACGCTGATGTAGAAAGCGACAAGGTCCACAATAGTAATAACACTGGATGGGTGCAAAATCGAACAATAGTGTTCACAAACAAAGGAACTACAAAGGACTGCGTACCTGTACACTAAGCACTAAAGGGAATCAGAGAACGCGCCACCAGAAGCCAGATACATTGAAGAATGAGAACTAAAGATCTTGGGGAACACCCCAACAGCCAGAACAGAAGATAGTGTTATGAAGGTAATTCAGCCGAACTGCTGGGTGCTGGAGGTTGATCCGCTGCTTTTTCTACCCCTGGAGAAGCCTAGAGAAACCACATCTACTATCTGCTGAACAAGCGATGGAGGAATTGACATCGTTGTTCAGACAGCAGACAAGCCAGTTGAGGATCCAGCAGACGAAGCCATAGTCGAGACATGACTGATATAATCCAATGAATACAAGTGCTAAATCAAATGAAGAGAAACTTGAAACGAACGACAGAAGTGAGCAAAAACCAGCAGATATCACAGGTTGTGAATTGCAATGATCTGCAAAGATCTAGCCTGCGTAGCAGGCGCTTGGAAGTAGTGGGCACAAGAAAAAACAGGCATGCGAGAGGAAGAAACGCGAGGGCGAGAGGGAGCACCTGCTTGGAAAGCCCACAAAAATCGTTTCCCGGCCCCAATCTAATCACCTGGCAGCAGTTGCATGATCTGTCAAAAGTTTTTACAGAAAACGACTGACCTCGCACAAACAAAGCATGCGGCCAAAAAGCGCTGTACATTTTATCTGTGGTCTAAACATATCTGTTGTAAAGATCAGCTGGGTTATCTGATTATAGAGTGATGGAGCAATAAACTAATGGTTAACACACAGCTTTAAATCATTTTAACCACGGGCACAATAAATAGGAAATAACAAAGTCAAAACTGGGTATCTTTTAAAGAATGCATGCTGTGTATTATAAAAAACTAAAAATATTGTTCTCTGAGCTTACTTAGCCACAACTGTACAGACACCAATGATCACAGCGTACACGGAAAATGACCATTGCTTTTACTGCGCTAAGTGGCAGCCGTTTTTGGAGCAGACATGTCTTACTAAGCGGACCTAAACTTCAGAACACAAACTGTACGTACCAACACATTTTCTACCGCAGTAAGAAGATGTAAACAACAGACCTCAGGTCGCCTCTGAATGGCGAATAATACAAAGTGAAAGGTTCTTTCAAATTAATGCCCCTGGTAAGTGTTTCATTTCATCAATCATGTCCAAGTTTTGATGGTATGCGTTCCATCGACGACACAAGCCGCCAAGTTCTCCTGAGCCAAGAACATTTCCTCTTATCATTTTTGCAACGATTCGACAAATCTTTTGTCTCTCTCCACTCCTGCTAATGCGTATCTCATATCAATTCTTTCCATCGTGAATACTGTTTGATCACTCCAACTTTTCTTTGAGATTACAGCCACATAGTCCCATTAATCCTGATTGAAGTGACTTCTGAGACCTGAACTTCGATTGTATACAATAATAATAATAATAATAATTTATTACTTATTCGGCACAAATATCTATATGAATATATTCAAATGCGCCTTACAAGTTACATTAAAATAATAATAAAATAATAAATCTAATATAGTAAAACTATCCAGTCCATATCTAATAAATAAACTAAAAATTACACAGAGTAAAAAATGTAAAATTCTAAAAAAAATAACAAGTATACGCTTTCCTAAAAAGATGAGTTTTCACTAAGGACTTAAAAACGTCCATTGTCTTAGCATTTCTAATGTCATTTGGGAGACCGTTCCACAGTCCCGGAGACGCAACTTGAAATGCTCTGTCTCCCAATGTCTTTTTTGTTTTTGTAGCATTATAAGGTTGTAGTAGTAGCTGTGACGATGATCTTAAATTATAATTTGTTCGTTCCCTAGTTCTAATTAAATCTGAAATATATAGTGGAGCATAGCCATGTATTGCCTTATAGGTTAAAATTAGCACTTTGTATTCAATCCTAAAAGACACAGGCAGCCAATGTACAATTATGGTTTCAGGAGCTAGTGGTGTAATATAAAATCTTCACTACATTGTCCATGTAAGTTATTGATTGACAGTTTTCCCCTGTGCGGTAACTTTTTTCCTGGGGAGCCTCTCCACCAATTGGAAATATCTGCACTCACAGAATGCGAGTTGAAACGATTTTCGGGGGCCTTCCGTGCAGGCGCTCCCTCAACCCTCGCGTGTCTCCCTTGCGCGCGCCCGTTCTCTCTTTCACCCTTTACTTCCAAGCGCCTGCTACGCAGGCTAGAAAAGATCAGCAAAGCAAAGCAGAGCTGAGATATGTAATCAAATGTAGGCCCCCGCAGACCCGGTGGCCACTGCACAGAAGGCTGTCTGCCTGGGGTTCAACCGCTGACCCGCTAGTGTTGTCTTGAGGTTAACCTTGTCTAAATTACAATTTAGCCACATAAAATAACAGTTTTTCGCAAGGGAATAGTCTTGAATTAAAGAGTTCTAACAAAGTCATACTTTTCTTATAGGTTTGTTCAAGGCACCAATACTGCACCGGGCGACTCATACATAATATACCACTGGCAGCTTATTGACATTTTTGTATACTTCAGTCATCATTTTGTTACCATACCTCCTCCGTGTTGGACCAATGCTGCACACACCCATGGTGTTCCAGTGTTGGGCACTGTAATTACAGAGTCTGAGGATGGAGTTATAAGATGCAGCAAATTTTTAGAGGACATGGCTTCATGGAAGAGTCTTGCAAATCAGCTGGTTGATATAGCAGACTATTACAGATTTGATGGTTGGTTTCTTAACATAGAAAATCCCATACAGGTACTGAAAAACATTTGATGTAAACCTGACTCCACCTCCTGCTAGCTTTTCATATATGGCTAAATAATATCTGGATGGGTGTTCATTAAAACTCTAAAAAGAAGCCAACAAAAAAAGAGAAAACTAAATATGAAGTAATATAAAATCCATCTTGCACAACCCAAAAGCATAATCATAGCTACCTGCTAAGAGGATAAGCATAATATGATGAAATTTTTTACTTGTACATTCATTGCATTCATGGGGCTTTTTAGGGATAAAATTAGTGATAAACAACGTAAAGTTAATTGGCCAGAGATGCTCCCGTTGATTTTTTAAATTTTTTCAAGTGTAGTCACGGAGCTACACCTGGGTTTAGTATAATGTATGTTTATCTAAATTTTTTATTAAGTTTGATCATGAATTAATGCAATTTAAATATTCCATATAAACACAATGGAAAAAAATGGGACCTGAACCTCAAAACTCTTGTCAAAGTTAACCTCCAGGCATGTACATGTATTTCATCTTTGTTATTTATAAAATAATTATATTATTGTTGGGTGCTTTTATTTATAGCCAGTGCAAATCAACAATCTAGAAGAGTTTGTAAAATATTTAACTGCGGAGATGCATCAGCGGATTCCTAATTCCTTGGTAATTTGGTATGACAGTGTAACATACAAAGGAGACCTAGCGTGGCAAGATGAACTCAATGCTAAGAACAGGTACATATTGAATCAGATCTGTCAGGAATTTACATGTAATGTGGGCTGTTGGCAAAAGGTGGATCCGACCCGATCAGATCACTCCTAGTGACCCTATCCCTTACCTTTTGTCATTTAGTGAGTTTCAGGGGCTGATTCAATCCAGTCTGATCCGGGTATTGTTCATGCCATTTAATATGTACTTTTAAGAGGATGTTGACTCTGTTATTCATCTCATTGCGGGGCTGTCACTGAAATTTCAAGTTGCCATGTAATTGAACAGCTAGGAAGTTTTTTGGTTTCCTCTATTTTCCATTGTTTTCTAATGAAAGTAGCTAGGGATATGCCCATAATACCCCAAGGGAAGTCCCTGGCCCCTGGTGCTTAGTGACAGAAGTGTCAATAGATCCTAAATTTTTCATGCATTAACAAGCTTCCTGAGAATCACTGATCACTGAAACTCATTGTTTCTTTAATATGACGCTGATAGCTTTTAGTGCTAAAACATTTTTTGGATTATAACACTCCCCCGGTTTTCATTTGTTTGGCAGAATCTTTTTTGATGCAAGTGATGGTATATTTTTAAACTACAACTGGTCTGAAGCACACTTGATGAGATCTGCAGGTGCTGCTGGGCATAATCGCGTGGCAGATGTCTATGTTGGAGTGGATGTTTTTGGGCGTGGCTGCTTTGGAGGGGGTGGCTACAATTCTAAACTGGTACATAACAAGTGTGATATGTTTCAGTAATACTATTTCAAGGCTTGAGATGTGTTTGAAAATATTGATCACTGTTGATCCGGCAAAGATCTAGACTTTTGGATACTTAAAAGTATCTAGAGCAAAAGTTGTGTGCAATGGTCTCTGTAAATGAAATGACTTGCTTTTACGGAAACTCTGCTAATATTGTTCAAAACTGAACATACATCTCTGAGCACATATGTGCTACCCAGGCACCTATTAGTAAAGCACTCAACCCTGTTCAGATTTTGGCTTCAATGATTCCTTGTGTAAGAAAAGTCCCATTCTAGTCACTTATTTCACTGCCATACTGTGAAACATTTGTGTATCAAAAATATCACACCTAATACTAGTAAAAATCTTTTTATACAAATAACCCATTCTAATGAGTCTAAAAGGACACCACTGACTGTTTTGAGGGATTAGCCCTGTGGAGTCCTAACTTCATCTCTCCAAACTTCCATTTTAGCTTCATGTAGTTGATCTTAGATAGAGTCAAAATGTGGCTAAATGTAATTTAGGCAAAGTTAACCTCGAAGCAATGCTGGTCAGCAGTTTCCCCAGCTATACTAGGGGTGGCCCGATGCCTCTAGCAGGGGCACCTAATGACTTATACATGCAGTTGCTTGCTTGCAGTTCTTCGCAAAGTTTTGTTGCAATAGCTTGCTGTTTGCGTGCCAGTTTGTGCTTTGGTTTTTCCCATCCCTCCCTCCCTCTTGAGGTATAGGCTAGGTAAGTATTGGTCGGTAAGTATTCCACTGAATTGTTCAGTGTGACAGTGCCTGGTGGGGGCTGCTCGCAGGGTTGCCATGGATACCTCCTCCTCATGCTAGAGCATTGCCTGGCTCCACCAACTTTGTAGGTACCACTAAAAATGCCCAAGCTCATCTGTTGGTGATGAGTTTAATCAAGGAAAGTGTTTCATTTTGTTTTAGGCGTTTAAAGTAATAAGAGAGGAAAAATTGTCTGCTGCACTGTTTGCTCCAGGATGGGTTTTGGAGACACAAGGGTCTAAAAACTTCTTTGTGAATCAAGACAAGTAAGATATCAGTATAGAGTCTTAAGACTTAACATTGTGTGCATCTTTATTAATGTGTCTGAATTCTTTCAAAGATTTGTTATTTAGCCTTGAATATCAACTGCTGTATATTGTGTTTTAACTGTGTAATGTGTTACATTCATAAATCGCGACTTTTCCATCACATTATTTTTTCGTGAAGATCTCTCCAGATGAAAGAATTTTGTTCAAGATTCAAAATATTTTGTTGAATTATAATGCCTGTGAAAATAAAGAAAGAATAATCCCATTGACAGGTGATAAAATTACTACTTTTCACAAGCTTTCAAGAAATTTTTAAATAACTTGTTTTTCCATATCATGCAGAGTCAATTAATCAATAATTATTACAAACCTGACATTTCTGTTTTTTCTCTTCTGTATCTAAGTATGTTGCAGCTTTCGCTTAAAATTTTCATGATTGGATCATACTGTAGGTTTTTCTAATGCTTAAACTGTTATCTCTCGTCAAAGGTTTTGGAACCTGTTGGCACCCTACTGTACTGTGCGTTCAGCAGTGAAGGAGATTCCATTTGTAACGTCAACATGTCGTGGTTGTGGAAAAACTGCCAACATAGATGGAAAGGTGATTTGCAGCTAGCATATTGTCCAGTATGAATTAAGTTCACAAAAATTAACCTACAATATACTTGATATACCGGATCAAGGAAGAGCACACTGTTAATTAGGCCATGAACGACTTAAACAATGGAATTGCTCATCTAGATGAACATTGTATTCAAAGAATACTTGAGAATATGAAATTTGGTCGTCCTAATTTGCAGTTCAAACTTCATTAGAATGCAAAACCTCTTATTTGGAGTATTTTGTTTTCTGAATCAGATCCATTGAAATAATATTTGACTAATAAGCCCCTTCTTGTAGTTACATACACTGTAAACGTTTTCCTCTTCTTTTATTAACAGCTAGTTTCCCATTCATATTTCTTCCTTTTTATTAGCATTGGTTGATTAAATACAGTGAAACCTCTATAAAGCGAATCCCCACTTAAGCGGACACCCTCTATTATAGTGGCCACTTAGCCGGGTCCCAAAATTGACATCTTATATTTCCCTTCATAATGAACCTCTATTAAGCAGACGTGGACATTTGTTCATTGAGCTCTCTGGCTTAAATTATTGAAATGTAAGTTTTGTCTGGGTACTACCCAGTTATCAGTGTAAAATTTCATTCAGGGTTCTTGCTAAGATTTTGTTTTGCTAGGTATATGTAATTAGCAGACAGAGAATTAAACAGCTAGGATGTTCTGTTGGGTCTGTTTTCTTGTCTGCTCATACATGTAGCAGCCAAGAAATATCCCCATCCCCCATACCTCAATGACAGCCCTGAATTCTTTGCTGTAATTTTGTTTTCATGAGTAATGGGAAGTATTGTTAGTGGACAGTTTACACATTGCTTTCTTTTTTCCTCACACCTTTGAGACCTTGGAGAGCACTATGCTGCTTTTAAGATAACTACGCACTTAACAAACTACCATTGCACAAATAAGATGAACATTTTGGTGTCTTTTTGTTCGATAGGTGGTACTCTCCAAGCTTTGGACAAATCTAAGTGCACAGCAGTACCAGCCCACATTTATCAACACATTCTTCAATCTTGGTGCCAAGGGAGGACTGGCTATCAGTGCTGTGGAGTATACCATGGATGATGCATATAATGGTGGAGGTTGTCTTCTTATTACTGGGCATGCTCACTCCACTCCAGAGATGTCTAAGGGTGTTGTTAGGTGCAGTACTTTCTAGTTTTTTTTCCCAGTGGTTAGAGCATCTGATCCCGTCTGGAACTCAGAAATTTTTCTGAGTTCTTCTCTCCACACATATCATTCCGTATTTATTATTTATTGCTCAGAGAGTATTTATAAATGTGATTGTACAATGCAGTTAATTTGTGTGTTCATTTGACATAATATGACTGCCCGATGTGGTCCTTATGTCAGCCCACAAATGACCTGCTCAACACTAGAATTCACATTAGCTCAGTGGTTAGGGCATCTGATTAGTGTCTGGAAGGTCGTGGGTTCATTTTCTCATCTGGGAAATTTTTTCTGAGTTCTTCTCTCCACACATATTCTATTGATTTATTCTTTCCGTGTTGTAAGTAGAATTTATTATCATGGTGTCAAAATACATTGCTTCACAACAATAAAACCAAAAGTTATGTTTTTTAAAAAAATAATACAATGCTACATTAACGAATTAAAATAAAAAGCCATTTTCATCTGTTGATAATTTTTACATTATTGTCATAAAGCAATGTATTTTAACGCCACAAGAATAAACACTTAAACACGTCATCTACGTTCCTTTTTCCCTTGCAGCTAATTCAACACTTGTACTACTTTCAGACCGCTACTTTTCCTGGCATTTTGGTTAAACTGAAATTTCACTGTTTTTCGTCCTTCTTTCCCCAGACTATTCAAAACAAATTTCCAGATTATGGGACCTCTTTTGGTGTCATTCACATTTAAGTTGGACCTTAAAGACTGCATTGATGTGGCTTTACAGCTTCACACTAACAAGATGCCTACTTATCTACTGTTCTGTCCACTACCATCAGTAAAGGAACAAGGTATCTGTAAACTTCATCTTAAACTGTAGTGAAACCCTGAAACAGTGAACCCCTCTAAAACGAAATGTTTGTTAACCCTTGAAGTCCCAACAGTGATCAACATCGATTTTCTCCTTGCAATATCAGCACATTATCAACAGAAAAAAGTTACGAGAATTAATAAAATGATCACCAAAGGAAAAATGCTTTGATCTTTTATCAGTCGTATGTTGATACTGGGGCTTGAGGGGTTAACTGGGTTAAGCGAGTGATGCTCTTTACCCCAGTTGTAGTAAAGTATGTGAAAGATATCAGTACAACTCTCCCCTTTCCAGGTAATTAGCCATTGACTACTCGTTCCTAATTGTCTTAAGAACGGAGGCGAGTAGTCTAGGAATAATTGTCTAGGGAGGGGGCGAGTTGTCAGGGGCGGATCCAGGATTTTTTTTAGGAGGGGGTGCACTCGGCTCTTGCTCTACTTCATCACCAGTAAACCACATAATTTTTTTTTTTTGCAGAATACCAGTTGTATTAGAAAACCGCAGGTCATCCGGGGGGGGGCACCCCCTGCACCCTCTCCCTAGATCCCTAGATCCGCCCCTGGTTGTCTATAATGGCATATACTCTGTTACAATGTGTGGGGTTGTCTTTGGTTATGTACCGAATGGTGGAGCTGTGCCATTGGTGAAAGACGGAAAGATGAAAAACCAAATAAATTAGTTGAATGAAAGTGTTCGTTGATTCCGCGTGGATTCAAAGAACGTTTTTTTTGTGTTCTGAGTTTTAGCATGTTGACTTGGTGTGAAATTGGAGTGCTGATTGCCATGTTGCCACTAATGTATTTCTTCTGATGTGCTGGAAAATTGGATTCATCACGGACCATCACGAAATAAGCTGTTCTGTTTCTAACAAATATCTGTGATTGTAGATGACAAGGAACTTCTAGTGAAAAAAAGGAACTATTATTTTAGTGTTTTACTTTCCTCATGTGTGCTTTGATCTGAAATCGTCGTTGTGGCTTGATTTTCACCTGTTTGCAGGATAATTTCCTAATATTGCACCTTTTTACCAATTTTTAGATCCCGGCCAGATGGAAGATTCTGATTTAAATAACAAGCTGATTCGGCGTTATGGCATTCCTGAGTCGCGGACACTGACGTCATCAGTGTTCACGTCCCCAATTGGTTCAGAGCATTACACATTGTTTGAACCGCTGTCAGGTGATCCTCATCAAGTCGTCCAGCAGGCGTTTGGTTTAAGAGAATATGACGAAACTGGAACTAGCTCAGAATGGCTCACGCGGTAAGTGCAGCAGTTAATAGTACAGGATGAAGACACAATCACAGTCGTAATTCCTTGAAACAGTTCTGGAAAACGCAAGCGACACGTATGAAACCGCAAGAACCAAGGCGGTCCACATGGCTAGAGCTTATTCCTGTGACCCCCCTTGCCTTCCCTTGCCTAGTCCCTGAACTGCGTCTTCCCATGCCTTCTCGGTCAATTCGTTTCGGTGACGTATCCGAGACGAAAACCGCTCGGACCACGTGACCCGAAACGCATAGACCGCGCGGAATAATGAGGCCAAAAGACTAGGCAATGCTTCCCCAAGACCTGATGCTACACTGAAGTTCATAACACGATTACCCCGGAAGCCTATTGCCGGTACACCCTTGGCGGAGGACCACACACAGTATATGGAGCGAAGTTTCTTGTCCAGCAGGGAAACAGCGCGATGGCAACGAGAATGCGCGACCAAGGCGCGAACCCACATCTCGTGCGGCAAGTGTTTTTTTTTTATTTGAGAAAGGTAACCCATAGGGAAGTTCTTTTTTGCTTGCTGTCCCATGCAAATCTTGATTTATTTTCTATCCTATTTGCTTGATCAGGCATTACTTAATCGCCGTCCACATGGGCGGAGGCGGTCCACATGGCTGGAGCTTATTCCTGTGCTCCCCCGTGCCTAGTCCCTGAACTGCGTCTTCCCAGGCCTTCTTGGTCAATTCGTTTCAGTGACGTATCCGGCACGAAAATCGCTCGGACCACGTGACCCGAAACGCCCATAGACCGCGCGGAATGATTAGACCTAAAGATAAAGGACTATTGGAAAAAAATAACTCATAGGGAAGTTCTTTTTTGCTGGCTGTCCTATATAAATCTTGAATTATTTTCTATCCTATTTGCTTGATCAGGCATTACTTAATCGCCGGCAAAGAGTTAGAGGGATGCACAGTGCAAGAAATTCGACTGCTTTGTACCGTTTCGCCTGGTAAAGAGCTCAATTGTTTTTAGCGTTGATTTAAACATTGGCATGAGTTTTTATTCATTCTTGGCGTTAGTGGAAAGCACACACATATGGTCTCTTCTTTACTATCCTTTATTGTTGCTTATTTAGGTGCGAAATCCACGGGAACATTTAAACTTCACTTAGGAGAAATCAAGGTGATTACTTTTCTTATTGATTATATTCATCACGTTTAAAATAATGAGTTTTTTGAACCTTCTGGAGGCGAACACCTTTGGGACAAGAGTTCCAGAAGCTTTGAAATCCTGCTTCTGATTGGTCATGAAATATTTTCTGGCCAATTAAAAGAAAGAATTTCAAATGAGACTGCCTCTGCCATTTTTCTGCCAACTTTGTCGGTAATGACAACTTTGTCGTTTGGCTGCCCCTGGGGTCTCTGACGGTTTATCGGGGATAGTTTTAAGCTCATCCTCGAACACGGTCTACCAGCACCATTATAATTCATATCCATTGCGACTGCGTTAAAGAGTTTGGGGAATTTTAATTTGTGAGGTATTCTTATAGAGTGACCACAAAAAATAAAGCTAACCAATTTTGAAATGTTAGAAGATAATTCATAACATTTTCATTTTGTACTAGATCGTTGATCCTAAAGTTCTCAAACACCCCCTTGCTTCTGTACGAAATATTAGATGCCTCGACTTGATATGGAAGCCAACTGACCAAGGGTACAGCTTGAGCCTCACCCTCGTATGGAACTGTCCAATGAACGATGGGCAGTTTGATAAACCTGTGCACTACAACGTCTTCAGAGCAACAGAGGATTCCAACCTGTTTTTGGGGCGCGCTTTTGTAGAGGCGTATCGAGTTTGTCAACTGCCTGTGTCGAAAAACTGTTCTTCAGTAGAATTTGTAGTTCAGATTTTGACTCAGTCTGGGTTGAAGAAGCCTCTACAAGAATGCAATCGTTTTAAGTTAAATTGGTAGAGCGAGTTCTTGTTTCACTTTTGCTAAAAATGCCCATTCTATCCATGTGTCTTGCTGAGCGGACATACATAAAATACATATCATAGACTAAAAAGAGTAAAAACTATATTAGAATTATAAAATATCCTTACAATCAATATCTACAAACTACAGTTGCAATAAGAATACAGCTAGGATGGGTTAAGCGAGATGAGGGTTGTGAAATGCCGGATTAGCATAAAACTAAGAAAGAAAGGCTTCCTTGCTAAACTTGTGGTACCCTAGGAACTTAACTTTACATGGTCGAATTGTCATTTTAAAACCATTAGCCCTCTCCAAACTCATTTATAACACTGCTGTCCTCACTGTCACCCCCACATTTATTCAAAAAGTTAATAAAGCTATTACTCAATTCGTCTGGCAAAAGAAAAAACCAAAAATAAAACAAACTACCCTGATTGGCCCTAAAGAAAAAGGTGGTCTCTCACTGCCTGATTTTGACATAATTAACAATGCTCTCAAAGCAACTTGGATCAGAAGACTAGACAGCTGTCATCCCACCGCGAGTTGGACTCACATTCCTGTTTCCCTGCTAGAGCGAGTTGGTGGTCTCTTTCTCCTTAAATGTAACTTTGAACTTAAACATCTTAACATACACATTCCATTGATCTTTTACGAGAAAGCCTTGTTGGCCTGGCAATCTATAAATTCGTTCACTCCCTCCTCAAAAGAAGAAATACTGAATGAAATCTTATGGAAAACCGCTTTATTAGGATCAACAATTATTCAGTATACTATAAAGCATGGCATGTAGCGGGTGTTGAAAAAATTGGAGATCTCTTCAACGGCCATACCTTTCTATCTCACCAAGACTTCTGCTCTTATTTTGGTCTTAAAACTAATTTTCTTACCTACTAAGGTTTATGCAAAGCAATTCCTCCTAACTGGATTAAAATAATGAAAGGTATAAATTACAACCGCGTTCGAATAAATCCATAAGTATAGATAGAATTCCCGTTGAGAAGCTTTCTTCTAAACTTGCTACCAACTTTTTTTTTGAAAGGAAATTTGTTCCTGCCACCGCCAAAAAAAGACTCAGAAAAGCTAGTTTAAACGAACAGCAAATTTCTCAAATTTACAAGATGCCTTTCAGTGCTACGAAAGACATACAACTCTCAATGTTTCAGTTCAAGATCTTACACCACATCTTACCCACCAACGCTACATTATATAAATTCGGAATTAAAGAACATGACCGCTGTCATTTATGCGCTGAAAAGCAAACAATCACACACCTATTTGTGACTTGCCCCAATGCTCAGCTGTTTTGGACACATTTTTCAGTTTGGTGGCGCGAAAAAAACAACATTGAGATCTCGCTTTCTGAAGCACAAACACTTTATGGCATTACAGACACCGTGCCTCAGTGTCTTGGTTTAAACCTCTACTTGATAATTGCAAAATACTATATTTACACCGCGTCTAAAAATGAGGAAGATTATTTTTTCGACGCTTTTTTGTCTATCCTTAAAAATAAAATACAATTGAAACTAGCAAAGCTAAGGTGCTAAGCTGTAAAAATAATTTTCTTGATTCTGGCTAATTTCACTTGTTTGTTGGCTTTTTTGTTTTTGTTTGTTTGTTATTTATTTATTTATATTTTGTCGTTTTTAGCGTAGTTACTCTTCGTTAATAGATAGTAAGTTAGTAATTAGTTGTATTAGAATTCTTTTTTCATTATTTTGTAACAGACTCCAACTCATCGGCTCCTGTTTTGTAAGCATTATCTTGTAAGTTAATATTATGTAAGTAAGTAGTGATTTAACTTAGCAAGTTATATGTAAGTAGGTATTAAAGCTTTATGTAACTAAGTAAGTACTATGTAAGTAAGTCAGCATTATGTTTGTAAAAACAATAAAAATTTAAAAAAAATAATGAAAAATAAATAAATAAATAAAACTAAGAAATAAAATTAAGTTTCACTTAAGCTAAAATGATCAACGTCATTTTGTCTCGTTAAAGAATGACTATAAATAGCCTTTCTAAATGAGGTTACACATGTTCTTTTCTTAAGGTTAATGGGTAGAGAGTCCCAGAGCCTGGTCGCGGACACGCTAAAAGTTCTCCCTCCCTCAGGTTCACGATTATATCTGGGGCAGACGAGGTTTAAGGCACTGTACCGCCCACCGCGTGTGTGTAAATCTGTATTGCATTTAAGAAGGCTCTGGCGGGAAAACATGCAACCATTGCTTAGCGCGGGAAAACGCGTTAACCCAACGATGTGTCGCTCAGCAAAGCGACACCAGTGCCTAGCAGTTTTGTTGCCCCCGCAGGGATTTCGCCCAGAAGGCGAAATCCCCAGGAGGCACTCTAGTAACTCGCGCGTATATTAAGGAAAGTACTTACAGTTGAAATATACAGTCAGTATGCCAGAAAAAATCTCGATTTACTTGAACAGGGGCCGCAAGGAATCGGTAGGTAAAGATGACGTTTCTATTGTTTGCGCCCGCAAGTACGAAATGGTTAGGATGACGTAAAGACAGAAAATCCCGATGGGACCGCTTAGGTAGATTTTGTGACATTTATTATGCAGTCATACTTCGTTACGTGTTATCAGTTACTGTGGAGCAGTTGTTTTGAACGTTATGGACCCAAACATACTCGTTAAGTGCAGATTCTCTTTGTCAGTGTGATTGGCTGAAAAAATCCGAACAACTCTCTCATCTAATTAGATGTAAAACCAACACCACACGTGACTTCCTTCGACACGTTTTCGCGCGCTTTCCGTCTTCTTGTATTTGCCTTGAGATCTATCTGATCGATAGTCTGTGTCTTGCGATGCTATAGCTGTTAGAACACTTAATTGGACGCTGTTCTATCATCCCAAAGTTATGAAAGTTCAGTCGACTGGTAAAATGTGTTCGTTATAACGGGGCTACGTTTTATCGCGGTCTTGTCCCATATTTCTGTACACCGTTATATGGCCATTTATCAAAGGGATTTTTGTGTATTTTAGCTTATCGACCTCTGTCGCCGTTAATCGTTTAGCTCCGGCTTCAATTTTCGTGACTTACGGACCTTATAGAAAAAGTAGCCCTGATAATTATGTTGAGCATACTAAGATCTAATAAGCTTGAACAATTAAACTCAAGAGAAGCTATTAGTCTTAAGAAAAGGCCAAAAAAAGTAAACGTTTTTATCCCGCGTGGAATCAGATAATCAGTGTTACCTCATCAGTTTTCAAATCTCCGTGTTCAAACCGTCCACACAACGGGTAACCGTACGTTTTTTAAAATTTCCACCCCTGAAAGCGTTTTTGAACAGCTGCGTTTTGAGGTGGCCGTTTTCATCGAAGGAATGTCTACGATAGGGCAAACCGGAAAAATGCCCGTTTTCAAATAAGAACCGACGGTTCCGAGTGGATTGGGCCTTTATTTCTATCTAAATACTACACGTTTGTCAAGATGGCATAAACACTTTATCGAAAGGTCTGCGGAAAAAAAGTGTTTACGACTTTTTTTGACGAGTTTAAGAAGAAATAAATGTAGCGTGGGTATTGGAAGCACCGGTGTTGTACAATCGTAAATCATCATTAATTCCTGCTGAAGAAAAAACGAAACGATTTATGTATACATTAAATCGTGAAATTAAATAACGCGACTATAGGAGCACTACGTACGCAGTTTTTCTTTTACTTAAGTGCGTGCCTGGCCAGTTATAAGAAAAAAATAACTGCAAGCACAGAAAAAATCTTTGTTTGGAAAACTGAAGACTTAAATTAGAAAGTTACAGAGTAACCAAAAAGAAAATATGCAACGAAAAGTTTGGGTATCATCGAAGCCCGTTTCCGCTTATACGGGCCCCGGACGCTATAAAACAGCATTGTTTTTAGGTAGCTTCGCGCGCTTGGCGTGTGCTGCAAGACTCCGATGCCCATGAGGGATGTTCTTTTCCAAAAAATCAACCTATGATTTAACCCAAAATTGCTGATTTATTTCGGCTCTCAATATAAATTTTACTGTGAGTTGTGCCGCTTGTTTAGTATTCTTTGCAAACAAGGAACAATGTAACGAAGCATGATAAATTACAGGAAGTTTTAAGATTGTAAGGAATATATTAAAATTATAGATGAAAAACATGAAAACTTTTGTTTTAACTGAACAATAAAAAAATGTAATTAAATGAATCTGTCAGGGCTTGCACCGGGAAGACAAATAAAACACTTAAAGGGAACCTCCACTTCAACAAAAAGATAACTTTAAATCACAGGAAATAACTGTTACAGTCAAGTCAATCTAAAATATTTTTAAAGAAAGCGTTTGTATCCGAAAGAAATAACTTTTAGATTCGCCTATTTTTGTTTTCAAATTTTGCGGGCGTCGCCATCTTGAATAATTGTGAAAAAATGGTTTATTGAGTTCGTCTGTTGAAAAGAAACAAAAATGCACATTATTCAAGATGGCGGCGCCCGCGAAATTTTGAAAATAAGCGATTTTAAAATTCACTTTTCCTGATATAAACACTTTTTAAAGACAAATTTCGAACAAATTTGTTTATCAACGTAATTTTATTCGATTTAAACTTAAGAAACAAAAATGCACAGAATTCTTTATTGGACGTGAATCACAAACATGCATTGCAGATCCTATAGATGACACCGTTGGCTTTGAAGGTATGAACACATAAGCTGTGTTTCGGTGAAATAAAGTGCAACTTTAAAATAAAGACTTTTTATACTCGAATTTTGTCAAACGGCTGGTAAGTGCGTGAACAAAGTGATTTCAATAGGCCATACCGAACTTGTATCCATGAGTTGTGCAACAAAGAGTAGGTTGGTTTATACACCTTGCACAAGTACGGCGTCTTTTCAGGCCTTCTAGATCAATGCACTTCGGTAGGGAATAATTTTAAAAATAGTGATTTTCCTACGCCCTTTTGAAAACTGATAACTCAAACTTCATAACTAACAGTCACCCCGATTCAGGTGTTCAGGTAGAAATGAGCAGAGCTCTGTTTCGCGCACTATACTCCGTTCCTGCTTCCAGAACGGCTGAAACAAATAGCACCTAAAGCTTACTCATGATATGTTATAAATGTTTTTCGGTCATTTTTTGTTCCGCTTTGGCAAAAATATGTTCTTTCTCTCGCAGGGAAACCCGTTAAAACAAGTTTTTAGTTTATTTTGTTTTGGAGTAATGAGGAGAATTTAAAAAGAAATCTTAACATCTAGCCTAATACTCGTATATTTAGATCTGCTTCAGCGGAAGGCCGGTGCCAATTCTGCGCTTGCTCTTTTTCAACGGAAATGTATTTGTTTTTCTTCATCTCGGTGGGCAACTAAACTAATCATGTGGGAAACTCATAAACGACCCGGTTACTGAATTCAGAGACATATCCAGCCTCTCAGCCTGGACCACATAGGATAGTAAAGTTAGGGAAGTATACGAGGGGGCTTTTTGCTTGCTTGTATCACCAACTTCGCCTTGCCTACCTATATGAACAGAAGTCAGTGCGTATTGAATATAATGAAAATTTAACACTCTGTTTACTTACATATTTCGCTCTTAAGACTTTATCTTAGTTAGTTTGTTTCTCTTTTCTCTCGCGTATTTGTTGTTAAACGATAGTAACCTGCGTTTTTGTTAATTAGTGAAAAGTATGTCATTTGCTTCAATTTATACGCCTGAAAATCACCCAAACGTCCCTTTGATTTTTGATGGTCTTAAATTTTCAGAAATTTGTACGCCAAGCTTTGACGACTTCCACGAAGATTTAGCGTGATTCAATATTAAATTTTCTCTGTTGCCGTCTAGTGGCGACTTATGCCATTCATCTTACTGATATGTTCCGGACGAACAGTTTTCAAGATCACTCTGTATAGTTTCAGAATACTGTTGAAGAAACTAATTTCAAGTGCCCTGTTTAAACTGTTTGAAACTGTTTTAACAGAAATCACTTAAACAATCCGTCACCAACCGAAAACAAAGCAAAACAAAGGAAAAACTGAAATACCAATTTTAATCCTCCCAGTACGAGTTTCTGAGCGCAATTGGGCATGTCGGTAAAAATACAATAATACGGGACTGGAGAGGTGGGTGAGCTATAAAAAAAACCTAATATATTAAAACAATAATTGATGGAGGTTTCGGTGATCTGTGAAATAAACAAGGTTGTGTAAGTGTTAAAGAGCCTACGGCAAAGGCCAAATCTAAAAGTTGCTTTATTGACTGTTTATTCACACAAACCAAGAGTCTTACCATGTTTTATTATACAATGTTTTAAAGAAATAGCGACTAACACACTGTCGCACAGAACACAGGTTATTATTTTCCAAAAAAGACTAAAAATAGTAATTGCTGTACTAAATCATACTTAGCACGCAATCTACAGATTATCTACTCATCTCACAATGATTAACAATTATTCCTCGAGCCCGAATGGGCTCTGAGTGGGTCATTGACTCAGAGGCCATGAGGGCTGGAGGAATAATTATTTTAGTAAAATCAACCTAGCTGGTCAAAAATATCGTGACAAAACAACTTAAGCTGGTTGAAGCTAGACCTTAATCCTTTTTTTGCCGCCAAAAAGCCGGCGCTTTCGCTACTAGTGGGCTATAACATGTAGCCTAGTAGTAGCTCAACCAATCAGAACAAAGCATTGATAATAGAACACTAGTTGAATTTTACTAATAGCGAATATCTGTAGGGTGCGCTGACAGTTCTTAACTGTAGGTTCTTAACCAATGAAAAGGCAGATAAAGAGTGAAATGTATCACAAACTGAGTAACTGATTAAAACACTTGCAAAGTCATGTTTCAAGTATCCATACTTCACTCTTCTTTCATGTATTTAATTTCTAATTGTCGGGAAAATGTAACTGATTTATGCCATAGAAATTATATGATGCACACGCCATATGCTTCAAAGAGGAGCTCTATTAAGAGTCCTTTGGTGAATTATAAAATTGATCAAAACACTTTTCGACTTGTAGGATACCATCCTCTCGGGTGTCGATTAAACAATTTTAGCCGGACTGGCTTTTCACTCGTTTCACTCAATCAAAACGTCGTGCAGTATACAAATGTTTCGCACAAATAAAAGTTTATCAGATCGACCTCAGTAGTCACTGATCGTAAATGTACAAGAATGAAATAAATGTAGGGAGGAGAAAATTTCTTCTCTTTCTCGCGCAAACGTTATAACAAGAAATCGAAAGAAAAGCTGCTGATTATTCCATTACTGATCATTCTAGCATCTGTGCGCTATTGATGGTAAATCTAAAACATGTATAAAATGAAATATGACTGTCAAAAATAACCTAAACTAAAGGTAACGTTTAATTTCAACTCAGAATATAAGGAAAGTTCTGTTTAAAACACTGGCCTGGTGGTCTCGTTAATCAACCCCTTTATTCGGTCACTCATTTTCTTCATCAGCGGGTGTTTTTGTCTGATGCGCTGGATGCTCATCAGCATGTTTTGGGGGGAATGATTCCCTTTCAGCTTGTTTGATTAGGAATTGTGCCGCATCTTGCATTGAACTCATTTTCAAATTACCCAGTATCTGTAGCTCTTTGCCTGCCTCCTCAAGGTGCTTGTGTTCCATCGCTCTCGTCAGCTCGTATATTAGCACTGGTACTCTGGCTTTCGCGACTTCCATTAGACCCACCTGTCCATAAAAAGACAGGGCAGCGCGGCCATCTGCAAGGATCTTCAGGTAGAAATAGTAATCGAAACGAATGAAGCTTTTATTGGCATAGATAACGTGTTTATATTGCTGTTCGTATATCCCCGTTCCTCGGGATAGTAGGGCTTTCAGCACATCACTCATCATAGTTACTAGCTGGACGTCAGCACCATGAGCCATGCGCAGGTGCGTTTTTATGTGGTTTCCAATTTCTCTCTTCATACTTGTGCTTGTGGCTTCTTCTATATGTACATGGTTCACGATACTGAACTTATCTACAACGCACACTATCGGTATACATTCGTCGTTGAGGGCTTCAATGTACATTTTTGCCTTCACATGTTCGAGCTGCTCTCGCATATCGCGTTCAGTTGTCAGAAGATTGGTCTTCTCTTCACCAACTGCGTCACGGATTGCCTGATTGAACGGCCGTCCTATTCCGTCTTGCACTGATTTTCTTATTCTTGTTGATACAAGAAGTAACAAGAATAAAACACTTGTATAGAACTTATCCATTCTAAGAGCTTTTAAGGCTACAGAGCTACAGTAGTTATAAACTGCTCGGATTAGCTGGACTACTGATCAGGTTTCAGAAGTGCTAAAAACTCAAAAGGGTCCCGCTCTTAAATAGTAGCTCGAGTCCTTTACAGACTCCCATAATGCAATTCACGGAAAGGGAAGTGTTTTCAAAAAAAATCTGAAACATTTTTTGTTGGCGTCATTGCAATTAATGATACGGTATGCGGAAAAGGAAAGGTGTCATATGATCTCCCTGCCTGGACATGTTCTGGTTATGCATGAAATGTTTAAAAATATTAATGGTTTTACAAGATACTTCGATACACTTGACAAACCTTGGCATATAGTGACGTTAATGGTGGATTTTAACTATGTAACGAAAATATCAATAGAATGTTTATGCTTTATCTTTAAATATAAAACTTCGAATGTCGTGGTGTTCTTAGCTAGCTAGAATCGCTCCTTCCCGTATGCCAATGCTCAAGACTGAGGGGTGTTCTACTCAAAACCTTTTTCTTTCACCTGCAATAAATGATATATTTTTTTCTCTTATTACCAATTTGTTTTGTGAATACTGTCGCTTGACATTGTCAAGTTTTCTTCGCAAAAGGAACTAGACATGATAATAGCACAAGAGTTATGAAAAGAAATAAAATTGAATATATCTATCTGCTGTATCTGCTAGAGCCTTCATCGACAAAAACACAATAAGGGAATAAACCACTTGAAAAACCTGTAAACAAAACATGCCAATTAACATGAGTTTATTAAAAATAATAATAATAAAAGAAAATAAAAATACATTGCATTTGATCACGAACGTGGAATAATTACTAACTCTTGTCCACCCAAACGATCCAGCCAAAAAGCGCGGCGAAGCTCGCACCTATTTTGCTTAAAGTTTATGGAGTGATGAGTTTTTTTTTGTGAGGCTCACATAAGGCTGCCAGTAACCGAGATAAAAAGTTTTAAATACCTATGCTTTTCTGATGAAAGTAAGCGAGCTTAGTGTTCCCTGTCTTTTTCACTTTGGCCCCACCCCCAACGTTTTCTCGTTTAACTCTCTTTAGCTTTCGCGCGGGTTTATCCCTTACTTTTCGAACCACAAACGAAAAACAGACTGAAAAATCGCCTGCTACGAAGGCTACTCATGGCCTTTCACGGAAACCTTATCTAGAGTTCGTCATGCGGGAAAAAGTTTTAATAAGGTCTGAGCAGGTGGCTACTTATAGCCTATAATTAAGACTGCGGTTACCGGTTCGACGACAAGATTCGTGCAACTCGATTGGCTCCTGATTACTATATCCATCCTCGCTGCGCTCCCTTTTGAACGCGTGCGACTCAGGCTAGACAAACTTTCTCAGCACCAATCATTTCGCTCGATTGTTAGTGTCGCATCAAGGCGCGTTATTCACAAATAGTTCCGCAATTTGTAATCGAAGGAGCTTCAAAAATACAAAATGAAATTCATCTCTGAATCATAGTAATTATTGAAGTGAATTACGTTCTTTCAATTTTGCTAAGCATTTTAAGATACCTGCTTGGGCTTGCGCACAGACGTATAAACAAAACACTCAAGATACTTGGAAAGATGTAAATAGCAGAAGACGGAAATTTCTCTCATTTAACTTTGTTATTAAAGCAATTAAGTTCATCTGCCTGGGCTTGCATGGGGGGTTAAATATCCTGCGAGGAGAGGTTTCTCTCTTGCATGGCTTTAGCGTTTTACGAAGTCGTTCGCGTCGCGTAGTAGTTGGTTTGTTTCATACGCCCAAAGAGGAACCTGGGACGTATAAAACAAACCAACTGCGCGACTGATAAGCGGCGCGAAGGACTTTGTAAACGCTAAAAGCCATGGGCAAAGAGAGAAACCTCTGTCCGCAGGGAAGCATGGAAATATAAAATTTAAAAACTAGACTACTCAAGGCACTTGGACAAAAACCTCTCGACACTGTCCGTAATTATGAACTCATTAGCCTGATTACGATTTACGGGCTATAATTTGTGTCAGTTTTTTCATTATTTCAGTCCTGTTGTTTTACGTCTTTATCTACCAAGCAGGCCGGAAATTGCGCATTTAAAAAAAGTTGTAGTTTGATTCCGCCAGTACTTTCTAAAGCCTTAAACTAAAACCAAGTTCTGGTTCATAACAGCATTACTTTACCAACAATTTACCAACTGAGCTAACTAGTCCTGGTGACGTTAAAGGAGATCGTTTAAATCCGGGATCTTCTTGAATCAGATGTGAATAAGATTGTAGAGATACACAATTTTTGATGTGTATTTTAGACAGTTTCGTCAAACAATTCTAAAAGAAACAACTAAATTGAAAGAAGCTGCAAACTGAGTGTGCGTAATGGGCAAGGGGCAGAGAAATTCGACCATCTTAAGTCATGTTAAAAGAACTGCAATAAATCTCAGCTTTTCCAGCATTTTAGTACATGACTGGATAAGAACCTAGGTGAGTAATAACTCCAACTGAGTTCTGTTAGCGCAGACAAGTGAGCAGGAACATTATCCGCCTGGGGACGAGTCCTCCCCGCATGTGCCATACGGAGGATAGACTGCGTTTACTCTCGCCCCAGTTTCAGGGTGGATGTTAAGAATTTGTTTGATTTCGAAGAAAAAATTCATGAAGAAAGCTAAAAATATATTTTTGACTGTTTTCACTCTCCACTGAGAGGAAGAACATATTTTCACCAAAGCGGGACAAAGGATGTACAATATTAAAATGACCGGAAATCGTTTACAACATCCAGCGGAATAAGTGCCATACTTTTTCTTGATGGAGTGGCTAGTCAGTATTTTGTCCGGCGATTGTTTAGAAATTAATAACCGTTGATTTTTATGGCAAAAAAACAGTCTAGTTCAGGCGCTCAGAAAAAGCGATCCGCTCCGTTCCACCCTCTATTTGCGGTGTCTTTCACATTTAAGTTGGACCTGAAAGACTGCATTGATGTCGCTTTACAGCTTCACACTAACAAGATGCCTACTTATCTTCTGTTCTGTCCACTACCATTAGTAAAGGAACAAGGTATCTGTAAACTTGATCTTAAACTGTAGTGAAACCCTGAAACAGTGAACCCCTCTAAAACGAAATGTCTGTTAAACAAGTGATGCTCTTTGCCCCAGTTGTAGTTAAGTATGTGGAAGAAATCCGGAACGAACTTCCCCCTTTCCAGGTAATTAGCCATCGACCACTCTTTGCTAATTGTCTTAAAACGGGGGCGAGTAGTCTAGGAAAAATTGTCTAGGGAGGGGGCGAGTGGTCTGTAATTCCATACTCTGTTACAATGTGTGAGGTTGTTTGTGGTTATGTACCGAATAGTGGAGCTATGCTATTGGTGAAGGATAGAAAGGTGAGAACATGATAAATTAGTTGAATGAAAGTGTTCATTGATTCCGCGTGTAAAATTGGACTGCAGATTGCCACGTTGGTACTAAAGGACAAGGAAGGAAAAATTGGAATCATCATAGACCATCACGAAACAAGCTGTTCTGTTTGTTAACAACTATCTGTGACTTTAGATGACAAGGAACTGTTTGTGAAAAAAAGGAACAATTTAGTGTTTTACGTTACTCATGTGTGCTTTGAACTGAAATCGTCGCTGTGGCTTGATTTTCACCTGTCTGCAGGATCTTGTCCTAATATTATACCAGTTTATCATTTCTTAGATCCCGGCCAGATGGAAGATTCTGATTTAAATAACAGGCTGATTCGGCGTCATGGCATTCCTAGAGTAGCGGACACTGACGTCATCAGTGTTCACGTCTCCAGTTGGTTCAGAGCATTACACATTGTTTGAACCGCTGTCAGGTGATTCTCGTCAAGTCGCCCAGCAGGCTTTTGGTTTAGGAGAATATGACGAAACTGGAACTAGCTCAGAATGGCTCACGCGGTAAGTGCAGCAGTCAATAGTACAGGATGAAGCCACAATCACAGTGATAATTCCTTGAAACACTTCTTGAAACTCGCAAAAAACACGACTGTCTTGTATAGAACACGTGTGAATCCGCTCTCTTTCTCCCAATGTTGGTTTCACGGGTTGTTTGAGTATCAAGATTGAACGGAAAAAAGCAAAAAACGTGAATCAGTGGTCGTTTTCTTATGGGAAAAACCGTTGTCGGTTGTTTTTAGTTCGATCAGGGATGAATTTAATAAAACTTTTGCAAGTGTAATTTACAAGTGTAGCTTTTGTTTTCGGACACTAAAAACAATTGCTACACTTGTAGCTTACACTTGTAGAAGTATTATTGAATTGACCCCAGGTGTTTTCACGTTCTGGTCGGAAAAATCGTTTTGTTATGCAGGCATGAACTTCACAGACAGTGTCACCATTTTGCAAGCGAACTGATTTCGGGTAGCCTCACTTGCGCGTCGAGCAAGTCTTTGCATAACTTTACCCAGTCATAACCACGTTTCAACTAAAAATCAGTGAAGAAGTGTTGTTTTGTGAGGTCTTGCTACATCAGCCAAAGAAAAGTTCGTCCCTAACACTTTCAAAATGTCTGGCAAAAAATTATTGTTTTACTCTTTTATTGAGCGTGTAACAAAATCGAACGGCCGCGTAGTGGGAGTCTGATTTGTTATTCGCGATTAAGATCACAGACCAAATTGGACGACACGAAGTCCCGTTACCAATTAATCATAACCATTACAATCTCCGAGAAAGCAAATGCATTCTTTCCGTGATGAGCTTTTAACAAACAACGATCCTTTATTAGGGAAAATATCAGTAGCAGAGATACTTTCTAATGTCGCAATTTTGTCCATTTTGGAAAATCCCCAGTTTTGTAAGGTTAAAGTGGTTGTTGCTATCGTTATTGTAATAAATTCTGTGATTGGTGGATTTAGCTGAGTGCACTTAATATGATTGGCTAATGTAACTGTCTAATCACACTGTTCAATCACAATTGCAAGCCTGCACAATAATCAATGAAAAATAAAGCAGTCAATGCACCAGACAAATTTGAGGAAATTGTAATGGTTGTGATTATAAGAATTATAGTAGAGGTGAAGGAGATCTGTAGAACGCCGAAATTGTAACTAGTTCGTGGAGGTGGAGTTGGAGGTGTGATTCCGTAAGTGAATCAAAAGTTATGTGGCTACATCCCTATTAAAGCAAAGCTTATTGTGTTCACTACTGCTATTTCGTAATTCCTTCATTTTGAAAAATATATGCTTTGTGATTGGCTGAAAAAACTCAAACAACTCTCTTACCCAATTAGATGTAAAACCAAAACCAAAGGAATTCCACACGTTTTCGCGCTCTTTTTCGTGAGAAGCGATGGTGAAGTTGTTTTAAATTCGTTTTTAGTTTCGCGATGTTGAGTTTTTATCGCAATCTTGTCCCATACCTTTCCTCTACATTGTTTTTTACATCGTTGTACTGCGATTTATAAAGAGGTTTGTTGTGTGTCGGGTTTCCACTGAACTGTTTTTTAATTAATACGCAATGTTAAAGAGCAATAGACCTTGTCACGGTTTTCGACGCCATCTTGACGAGTAGGCAAACGTGTGAGAAATTACAGTGTTTGTATGAGAATCAAATGTCGAATAATTTCAGAAGCCCATCAAATGGAGCCTCCATCTCCATTAATTTCTTGAGTCAACCCTTTCCCGAGTAGATTTATAAATAGAACGGCTTGTTTCCCGCGAAAAGTGTCAAAAAAATAAAGTTGGATGAAGTCGAACTCAGAAGCCCGTCATTCGACCGTTTTCCTTTTTTACTATACGTCCATTTCTACAGTTTTACAGCCGCTGGGATCTGGGATGAAATAAAAGTTAATGAATTACCCGACTGAGACTGAGCATGAAGCGATGGGACGAAGGCAGCGAACTGAGGATCACGGAAAGGTTCTTTGCGAGTGTTTGTTTTTTGTTTTTTTTTTTGCCGTCATACATCCCATATTTAAGCATGCACCTTGAAAAGAGTCGACGATTAAGCGTTCTGTGGACGATTTGAAACTTTTCGATGATCAGCGCCGAAAAAGTGCCAGGATTATTTGATTTTTGTCATCGCCGTGGAGTGGATTTTGCCAGTTAAGCACCGCGTGCAAAAGCGATGACCTAAGTAGCAACTAAGGAGGAATGCTTCAGAAAAATTGCAGTCTTCCTTTACAACTGACTTGTATCACCATGAGAGTTGCCTGATAAAACTGGCACTTGAAAAGTTGAACAGAAGACCACAGTTGCTCGACCGTGAAGCTAACTCAAAAGTAATTTGCTAACGGTGGAATTTGCGACATCGCGCTTCAGTCCAAAGACCCTCTTATCTCAAGAAAAACAAAACGGATTGTATCTGCGCCAAAAGAATTATGACTGACTAACAGGAGGATTCTCACAAATTAATGTAGAAGTGTAGGCCAATTCTTTCCTTCGAATTCGCATCTGTAGATCACTTTTTTGCGAGAAAACAATGGCTGGGCTTGGCGTTACACTGAAACATAGCAGGGAATCATCACACTAACTGACGGACAAAACAACCACAGTATTTATTCAGACAAACGCATTTCGGAAAAAAACTTGAAAAACTAAAAATTTCATTAATATTGAGTCATTTAGCCGAAATAAGAACCTTAACGCTCAAAAAGATTGGCTAAAGAAAACGAATCCTGTCAGAACTACAGACTGCAGGTAGTAGTTAATCATTACGCATGTAACAGACCAGCTTCATGGCCTCTTAATGTGAGACAAGCAACCAAAATAAAGATTAACATAGTCAGAGTTTAAAACTCTCCACAGTATAATCTATCCGCTAGAAAGAAAAGAAAGAAAATCTCTGAGGGATGAAAACGCTAAAATCACGTTTCACTAGCTTATGCTTTTGTTGGGCCTGTCAGCACCGGATTTCCTGCTGTTTCATGAAGTACAATAGCAGTGTCATTTAGTCGTTGTGATTGGCTCTTCCCACCGTCGGCGCGCGAAGTCTCCCCTGGGAACCGTTCTAATTATAAATCTACTCGGGAAAGGGTTGACTCCAAGGGCTTGTATGGGAGATGGAGGCTCCATTTGATGGGCTCCTGATAATTTCCTTTCCCCTGCCCCTCGCGGCTTCGCCGCCCGCTCGCGCGTTCTCGCGAGGCTCGCTTCACTTGCCCAGTTAGGAGAGCTTGCTCGCAGGCTATCGGAAACGCTCATTTTGTATGTGTTGTGGTTCAATTTTATGCGTAGTTCAAATTTTCTTTTCTTTTGTTTCAAACTCATTATCATGTTATTATCATACATTACCCTACCCAAAAACAAAAGAAAAGAAAATTTGAACCAAGGATAAAATTGAACCACAACATATGCAACATAGAAATGATGTCATTTATATAGCCTGAAATCAGGCCGAATTTTAGAAATTCAGGTACATTCTCTCTTACTTCTGTTACGTGATCGTGCTATACAGCCTAAGCTCCTCTTTAAACCGGCTACATTACGACTACAGTTTACGAGGAAGGACGCTGGAAACGAGTACAGCGAAGGATGTTTAAATCCTCGGCCACGCTTGTAATTAGCCAAATGGTTGCCTACTGCCAGTCGAGATCGTTATATTCCATTGGAATTATTTGTTTCTAATTATTTGAGCGGAGTGCCTGTAAACTAGCTGGATAAGCTACGTGTACTTTCCACTATAAGCAAACCTTCATGCAGCAACTACTTTGCATTTGACATCACGTGATCCATGTAATTGAAATTACTATGGAAGAGATACAAATCGTTTTTATCTCATTAAAGATAAACTGAATTGAGATAATCTAAATTGGACAGGTAAATATTACCGAAATTAAAGCGACAGCATCTATACAAAAACAGAGACACTAGCGCAAACTTCTAAAAATCATCGAGAATCAGTTTAGTTTCTCCGTTCATGAGCGGAGAAACACAGTAATCATCTGCTTTACTATCAATGTAATTTCTTGGAATTTGTTTACTGCTAAAAGCCAAAACATGACATCACCATTATTCATTTTGATATATGCGAATTGACGAAACTGAACAGTTTTGGGAAGAAATCAAAGTTAGCTTAACGATACATATTTTATTATTCATTCGAAATATTTCTCCGTTTTGATTGGCTGTTATCTCCCCGTTAATTCTTCGTAACCAGCTGGCGCTGACCAAATTTGGAAAATGCTGAGATAATATACCATCATTATCGTCAGTCACTCCGCAGACGTTCATCGTATATTACAAATTATACCATCATTTACGTCACTTAAGAGACAGAACTCAAGAAAATGGAGAAAAAAATCACGGTGAGGCTAAGACGAAATGTCACTGGCTTTTTATTCACACTGAAACTACCAAATAACAGGCAATTATTTTGTAGACACTCTACTTCTCTACGTTTCTCGGAACCTCATTCAATAATTGCTAAATAAATATAAGAGTTTTTAGATGCTTCACTTCTATTCGGAAATCCCTGTTGTTTGGCTTCACTCTCTAGGAATTTTGAAATGAAACGTCTTGACACAGTTCTCCAAGGCCTGTTTGTCCCCGGAAAAATAAGCACTTGTAGCATTTTGGAAAAGCAGTAATTGCTTTTGCATCACCTTAACTTTGTTTTCCTCTAAAAATCCAAGCTTTATCGTTAAGGTAGTACGAAGCTTGTCAAATTTCTCTTTATGGATATCATGCTGATGTTTGGCTAGTGGCATAGACTCTCTAGCGGACTCGTATGTTTTCACTGTAACAATAGAATCTTCCATGGTTGTGTGCACAAGAGTGGTCAGGTTGGATATGAAGAAACTAAGCGCTCCTAGAAGAATTTCACCGTTCATTATCAGCGATCTTTGAGTCTCAACGCTGTTGTTGAGTCCATATTGTAACTCAGCCGACTCAGGTAATTTCATTTTTAAGTCTGCAAATGCAGCGGCTAAATCGCGCTGACTGTCAGTCATTCTCTGGAAATGTTGCATCATCTGCTTTGCAAGCTTGAGGAGCTCTGTGTACTTGATCTGAGTTTCTTTTAACATTAATATTTGTTCTTCAAGATCAGTGTCAACTGTCTTTGTTCCTGTACCAAACCAAATACTCCTTTCTTTTGGGTCTAATTTCTGAGCTCTACTAACTTGATCAACAGTGGGGGCTGCCACTGATGATGATGAAGCCGTGGGATCACGGTCATCTAATGCAAGCGTTGCGGCGGGCGAATCTCTTAGCTCCGCCGAATAGCCACTCTCCTGTAAATCAGTTACAGGAAAATGGTTGTCTTCTTCAAAATCGATCCTGCTAGTAGGTGCATTAGTCCCAACGGCAACAGACATCAATTGGTTGTCACTATCTCTTTCAGGTGTACGGTCCATTGTCCCTTCGTGTACTCCACAATGTTGATCATAATCACGTATCTCATCTAGGCCAGAAATTGAAATTGGAGGAAAGAACAAGTTTAATAAGGAGGACACTGTCTAAAGTGGTACATTTGCAAGGAGGTTTTTTAGGCTACTGACTATAAAGCTCTTAATTTTAAATAGTCGCCTAAATGTCATAAATCGAGTGCTTTCAACATGGAAATTTCTCAGGGTTGTTTTTATATGTTAACTGTTTTCTTTTTAGACCTGCTGTTGTAAGAATTATCACCCTTTAGAGTTCGGGGAACCAACGTTTTTCATGAAAAAAATCGGCGGCTTTTTAAGATGTAGGGCGGATCGACATGTATTGAGTGCTCAACTTCATCCTTCGTTCAAATTTCTCTTTCCCTTCAATTACCATAACTCAAAACAAAAGAAATTTCGGAAACTAAAATCTCGTACCCAGACCTCACTCTGTCTCGTGTGGGAGATCTGGGTACGAGAGTAAGGAAAATAAGTCCCCGCCCACAGGTTTTCTCGTTTTTATTATGAACAGATATTTTTTCTCTCCTTTTCAAAAAATTCTCGTCAACACGGTGCGATTTCGAATCGTTTTCGTCCGTCCATACCTATCCATCAGCGTCCTTTTGTTTCTCATCCTATTTCCTTTAAGGACCTCTTAAATAAGTAAGATTTATTGTAAAATCTTTAAAAAAAGTATTCTCGGTAGAAAATTTACCTGCTCGGATCCATACATCCTTCAAAAAAGACGGCTATCCACCTTTGTAAATAGATTAATTTTAACCATAACTTAAGAATTAAGAGCATTATTATTATTATTATTATTATTATTATTATTATTATCATCGGGTACGAATGGACGCAGGGCCAATCTGGAGGAGAAAAAATATCCCCTGGTTTTCCAATGAAAACGGATACAATTGGACAAGTCCAACAAGGCCTATGATATCAACTAAAGATAACATTGAACCACAACATGCACATGAATTTTTCACCCCTACCAGTAATTGGTTTTGGATTGAACTTTGAAATAAAGATATAACGAAGTAAAAAATGGAATTTCTAGAGTGCAAATTCCTGAGTTATTTCAAAGACTGGACTCTAACTAGATTTTACATAACTCAGACTTTGTATTCCAAGATAGAATACGATTAACTACGGCAAACATTCTATTGGCCTACTTAGGTCCGTATTTACGAGGTCAATCGCCCATTCGCATTAAGCCCGCGTCGCAGGCTTTGGTTTTTTTGAGCCAAGAGAGAAATTTCGAATACGTGCGCGCGCGTAGGCCCTAACCTACACTAACCCGAAGAAACTAACCGGTGCCTGCCACTTAGGTTTCAAGGGCACCCAACGACAATTTTCGGAAAATATCTGTTCGGAAGACGATTTCAGATCTAGAATTTTCGGTACATTTTTTGCAAAATTTCTTGCTTGTCTGCCTCTCCTAGAATTTTCGAACATCTAAAAAATGGTATAACTGCCTATTTTTAACGGATTTTTTACCCTAAAAAGGTCACCTACAATTTTCGGAAGCCTTTTTTCTGGCTAAAATTTTCGAAAAGGTACGTTTTGATCCCTATAATTTTCGAATCACTAGACTTTCAGCTAGGAAATCCGAACAGATAAAAAATTTTTAGGGGATAAAAATATGCCTATATTTACCGTTTAAATACTGAAATACGTTTAACAATGTTATGTTTAAGTGGTTTTGAGCTATATTCTCGTTGGGTGCCCCTGAGGTTTATTCACATTAGAACAATTAACTTGACCAATCTGTTTGATGACAACCTTGGCAAATATCAAATATCAGGGGCACCCAACGAGGATATAGTTCAAAACCACTAAAGCATAGCATTGTTGAACATATTTTTGTATTCAAACGGTAGATATAGGCATATTTTTATCCCCTAAAAACTTTTCATCTGTTCGGATTTCCTAGCTGAAAGTTTAGTGATCCGAAGATTATAGGGATAAAAACTTACCTTCTCGAAAATTTCAGCCAGGAAAAGGCTCCCGAAAATTCTAGGTGGCCCTTTTTAGGGTCAAAATCCGTTAAAAATGGGTAATTATACCATTTTGTAGATGTTCGAAAATCGTAGTAGAGGCAGGCAAGCAAGAAATTTTACAACAAATGCTCCGAAAATTCTAGATCTCAAATCGTCTTCCGAACAGATATTTTCCCGAAAATTGCCGTTGGGTGCCCCTGAAATATAATTCTTATTTTTTTGGTACATGTTTTAATTCTAGATTTTTATATTTTAGCACGGACGTCTTATTGTATTAAAGCCTCTCTTGTTATCGGATCCAGTGTTAAACATTCCTTGACAACGACAAAAAAAAATCAAAGTAGAATTTTTGCGTGATCGCAATCCTCGAGATCTCGCAGTAAGGCGTGTGATATGGATCAGTGGCTCATTGAATGTGTAAAAATAAATAGATATATAAAAGCACTTAAATCCTCCTTGGATGGCAATAATGGCCCTAAAGCTAAGCACTACTTGAGTCGTTTATTCTTCCACTACAAAGCCTGTTTAGGGTTATATGCTCTGATAGGATGTCATTGATGACAGCCCCTCGGCGATTACTCGAGCGCGGCGCTTTGTTCAGGCTTAACACCGGTACGATCTCTACAGCCAGTTGATTTTATAATTAAGTAATTCACATTAGCGAGCTATACAATAAAAACTTCATAACCGATTGAAATACCTTGACGCTTCAGGCATAAAACATCCAAATAAACAAAATGGGCCGATGTTCTGCAGCTCTTTACATTCGAGTGACCTCGTTGTAGCCGGAAGTAAGTTTTGATTGGTCCCCCCAAAAACCCCTGAATATAACAGAGTTATACGCTTCAGGGTTATATGCTTCTGCCAAAAACTTAATCCCAAATCAGTATGTCAAAAAAATTTCATTTTGATCCGATACAGGTGACGTTTTCCCATAAAAAGTCCATAAAACTGATGTCTTTATCGCTACTACACCCAAAATCAGTACTTACCTGTGGAAATTTTGCCCATGTATTGCAGGATGAAGCCAAGTTTTCTTGTACAATTTTCTCGTGCCTTAAGTTTCTTGCAGGCATCGTTAATTTTATCTTCTTCCGTTGCTCTCGTCAATTCGTAGATTAAAACCTGTGGCCGAGCTTTCAGGATGTCCAGTAATCCTACTTGTATGAAATACGCCAGGATGTTGTTGTAGTCCTTGAGGCTTTCGTTTGGGAGGAGTGAACGATAATAAACAAAAAAATCTAAGCGCAATATGCTCTTGTTCGCGAATACAACGTACTTGAACAATCTTTCTTCAGTGTCTCCAATCATTTTTGCACTTTCCAAAACATTGTTCAGTTTTTCCGTGAGCAAAACGACAAGTTCCTTTAGGTAGTTTCCTCGAAGTAGTCCATTTAAACTGTGTCTTACTTGGTCAATTTTGGGGACAGCATCAATTTTTAACAATATCATCTGTTTCTTGTCCACAGCACACTATCGGCAAGCATTCGTCATTAAGCGCCTTTAGGTGAAGTATTGACGCCTGTTCTTCGAGTTTGCGTAAAGCGTTTCGTTCCAGCAAATGGAGTCCATAGATCGTGTTGTCATCGCTGTTACCTTTGCTTTCCTCTAGAGCAGTACTTAGTGAAATTCCCATCCGGATTTAACTTAGCCTGTTGTCCCGTTGTTGATTAAGAAATAAGAATCAATGGAGACCTTTCAATCCTCTGGAACAGTTTTGACACTCATTTGCTACATTACTAGGCTGGTTGTCGACGTAATCCTATGACATTATATTGCGGCAGTACTTTTCTCTCTGCTTGTTTGTTTCTTTTTTTATTATTATTATTTTACAAGAGTATACGTGTGTCTGGTTAGGTGTTAATAATTTTTTGAAGGGTTTCCCTCTGACAGGAAGAACATATTTTCACTAAAGCGAAACGAAACGAAGAATGCATAATCATGACCAAGATATCATAATATGATCTCTTGATAATACAGATATGACAATGACTAACCTCCGGCGGGCATGGCAAAACGAAAAGAGGGCCCCAGTTTTAGCGCTGGCCATTAGAGAGAATGTATGAGAACCGCTAAAATTGGGCCTGATCTCAGGTTAGAAAATGACCGGAAATCAATTGCCACCCTCAGCGGAGTTTGTTCTTGTTTGGGTGACGGTGAAAACAATTTTAAAGTTAATGGTTTTTCGTGCGTCTTGTTTTTCGTTTCAAACATTATGCAAATACCAAACAGTTTTGTATCTAATCAGTGCGCTGTTCAAACCGCTACGTTTTATTGGTGAGTAAAACTCGAATAGACCATCCTTTATCTGCTTTATAATATACACTGAAACCGAGATTTTTTATTTTGCTTAAGTGGGTGGAGGGTGGGGCTTACCGTTTAGGAAAGAAACAGCTGATGGAAAAACGTTCATTGGCAATCATGAACAATATTAAGATGGAAAAAGTTATCACTAATCGACTATCATGACAAATTCAAATTGCTCAAAGTGCGTGTTACTCGATGGCTCGATGATGATATTAGATTAGCACTAAAAGAGCAGTAGTGGTGCTATATTTCATTCCTTTTTTTATTTATTTTTTCTGGGAGTTGAACGATTTGTTAACACCTTGCTATAAGAACTCTATGATGCACACTCCATTATTACCAACTGTAAAAATATCAAGTCCTTTACTGAATAATATTTATTTAAAGTTACTCCCACTTTCACTCATAAAATTGTAGACAGGATAACTATACACTCATTTCACTCAGTTGAAGGGATAAAAAAATCAAAGAGTACTGGATGAACCAGTCAATGCAATGATACACACAAATGAAATAATTGCAGAGAGGAGAAAAGTTCCATCCCTTTCCTTTGCAAAACAAAGTTATTACAGAAAAGGCCACTTCCTATTCTGGTATATGGAAACTTGATAGCACTTTTAGAACACCTCTCTGACATACAGTTGTTGTTGTTGTTTTTTGATAAAACAAAATGATTAATATGGTTTACAAAAAAAATTATCACACGAATCTCCTTCTGTCTGCCTTCTCGCGCCCTGCGTCGACTGTCCCCCACCAATTTGATCTTCACTGACCAGTAGCTAGCTTTATCAGGAATTTTCCAACTTTTTTCATTGAATCACTCTCCGACTTCTCCAGCTCTTTACCTGCCTTCTCAAGCTTTTTGTCGTCTGTCGCTCTTCTCAGCTCGTAAATTAGCACTTGTGGTTTAGCTTTTGTCACATCCATGAGACCCACTTGTCCGTAGTAAGACAGGGCAGCGTTTCCATCATCCAGGATTTGGAGGTAGATAAAGTAGTCAAAACGAATGAAGCCCTTGTTGGCATAAACAACGTGTATGTGGCGACCTTCAACTGTTCCCGGTTTATGGGTTAGTAAGGCTTTTACCACATTGGTCACCAGCTCTATTAGCTCGTCGTCTGGTTTATTACCCTCCATGTGTAGATAACTTCCCATGATGCTCTCAATGTCGCCCTTCGGATCTTGGTTTTTCGCATCTTCTATGTACAACATGCCATCAAACTTCGCCACCGCACACACTATAGCTATGCATTCGTCGTTAAGGGCGTCGATGTACAGCTTTGCTTTTGTACATTCCAGCTTGTTGCGCATGCGGCGTTCAACATCCCCCAAAACGTGGGGCTTCTTTTGAACTTCCTGGCTGAGGGACTGTCCCATTTCCACGGCTATTCGGTAAAGATCTTCTTAGTCTCGTTGATCAGCTTTGACAGTTTATCAAGTTTCAGTGAAGCTAAACTCAAAGAGCCCTCTTAAATAGTATCTCGAGTCCTTTAAAGACTCCCAGAATGCAATTTGCGTTAAAGGAAATAGGAAGTGCTAGAATCTTAAAAATGTTTCACTGGCGTCATTGTAATTAACGATCACTGGAAAACGGAAAAAAAATATATAATGGGCACACCTGCCACAAACCTGCCTGGGCGTGCACGAGTAATAAATGGAATATTTACAGGTATTAGCCTGAGTTACTATAACAAAAAAAAAAAATACCATTTTAATACTACGCTTGACGAACCAATTGACAAACCTTGGTATTGACTTCAATAAAATTTATTTGTTCTAGAAAATATAGACTTGCCACAAGTCGACCGCGCCGTGAGAACGCCGAAAGCGCGAGGAGGCAAAAACCAGAAACGGACTTCGAGAAAGTTTATAGAAAATACAGTCGAAACTCCACTAACGGCCACTTTTTTTTGCCCCAGCGGACAAATAATCCATACATTTCATTTTGATTCAGTGCTTGATTATTCTTAAAGTGGGTCGATTGGATTTTTTAGGGGGGATACCTCCCAAATGTCAGCATTGACTACATCGCCACAATAACAAAAGAAAACGGGAAACGGTCACCACTACAGCATTAGATAAAGACAAAAATTTGTAATAATCAGTGTTATATTGACATCGGAGTATTCATAGAACCGTATCCCTCTCTCGTCCGCAGAGGCCTCTTTGTGTCGAAGGGAGGCGTCCCTGTTCTTCTTGCTATTTTTACTGGGATACCCAGCGGAGGAGAGAGAGTCTTTGTTGATGGCCGGGACGGAGTAAATGTTCAAACTTGGGAGGCACCTTAATTTGGGAGAAATTTGTATGCCAACCTGTCAACCGCTAAGAAAGTTGACCATGAATCAATATTTTCTTTTTAAACCCCAATATAATTTGCTCTAGCTGCCATTTATTGCCGAGTCTCTTATACCATTCACCTCACTATTATGTACTGGACGAATTGTTTTCGCAACCAGTCGGTTTCGAAACGCAAATGTGCCGCTGTGGCAATTGAACAGTTAATAAAAAAATGACAGGTTTACGAAATAATTAAAACACAGTCACGCTGTTGTTGTATTGACGATTTAACTGATTTATGAAAATTTTCCTGTTAGAATTCTACGATACACACACTGCCGTATTACAAAGATGAACTCGTACATCCTTGCTTTCAATTTTAGGAAACTTTAAATGGAGTCCTCTCGGGTGTCAGTTATATAATTCTAGCCGGGTTTGCTACTAACTCATTTTACTCATTCAAAAAAAGTTCAAAGTGTAGTATGAAGTGTCTTTTCCTCGTCTACTCCCTATACTAAGTCCTGTATTTCAGATTTGTTATTCAGTATCTGCGTTAGGTCTCAAAAATATACTTTATAACTAAGAAATTTTGCCTCTACAAGTGCGTATATCTCGACAAAAAAAACCATTCCAAATGTAGTTTAATTGTTGCTTTTCAACATCTTAACCCTTAATGCGGCTTCGTTTTACAAAGCCTTGAACAAGACAGGATAATGGGTATGTGATAATAACTCTCTCTTGCCCCAAGTCACTCTAAACTCTCCCTCATATATTGTTGTCTTACTAACACGTTGTCATCCTTGCCTTAAATCAGACCCACAGAGAGGTTTTGCTGATCGATCTCTCTCGCCGTCCAATCGTTTAGCTCCGGCTTCGATTTTCGTGACTTACAGAAAACGTAACCCTGTAAATTATGTCAAGTTTAATAGGTCTAATAAGCTTGAACAAATTAACTTATCGACAAGGGAAGCTATAAGTCTTAAAAAGGCCAAGTGTGCGTAAACTGTTGTTATCCTGCACAGAATCAGATGCACTAAAACACTAAAAACGAAACGATTTGCGTACATTTGAAATCGCGAAATTAATCAACAATATGAGCACTGGGCAGTTTTTTGTTTACTGAAACTTTTAGTGAGCGCACGGCCAGTTATAAAAAACAAATAACTGCAAGCTCTGTTTGGAAAAAAAATTAAGGCTTAATTAGAAAGTACAGCCAACAGAGTCAGGGTATCCAAGAGAAAAATACGCAACGCGTGAAAAGGTTGGGCATCACCGAAGCTCGTTTCCGGCTAAGATGGGCCCCGCAGCTTACAACACGGCATTGTCTTTTAAGAAGCTTCGCGCGCTCGATTTCTGCGGCCCAACACCGATGCCCATGACGGACGTTGAAGTGTTTTCTAAGAACTCAACACATAATATTTAACTCAAAATGTGTTCTTACATATGGATGATTTATTTCGGCTCTCAATATAAGTGTTCTTGTGAGTTGGCCCGCTTGTTTTAAAAGTATTCAGTTGCAAAAAAGAAACTAAGTGACGAAACATAATAAATAAGAGGAAGTTTTAAGACTGTAAGTGTTATAACTTCTAGATGAAAAAATAGGTACCCTTGTTTCAACTAAACAACGAAAACTGTAATTAAATGTATCTGTCAGGGCGTGCACCGGGAAGACAAATAAAACACTTAAGGGTACTTGAAACACCTGTAAACGAAAGACGCTTATTAATTGAGTTCATATTTTAAAAAAGAACCAAAAAATAAACAGAATTCTTTATTGGACGTGGTCACGAACATGCATTGAAGACTCCACACAAGACGCCGTCGGTTTTAAGGTTAACTTCCTGTTATTTTCCTATTCTGAATGTATGGACACATAACCTTTCAACTCGAGTTTTGTCAAGCACACACACACACACACACACCAAAAGCTTTATTTGCATGACCATAAAGGAATTACAGTATTGCAAAAGCTATTAGTCTAAATTTAAGTACTAATTCAACTAATTAGTACGTGCAAAACATTACAAAACGTTACAGTTCTCATTCATTCATTCATTGATATTAATTTGGTCCTTAATTCAAAGCATTGCGAGATAAATGAAACTAATTGACAGTTAATTAAATAATCAGAAGAATTCATGAGAAGAGATATTAAAGTATCGTGTGAAAGTGATTTGAAGTCAGGTATTTTAGTTTCTAGTTTGGAGAAAAATATGTCTCTGATCTGAGAATAAGCCTTACAATCTAGTAAGAAATGATTTTCATCTTCGATTTTGTTACTTGTACAAAAGTGACATATCCTTTCAGTTGGTATTAAAGTGAACCAAATGATTTCAGAATCATAGAGAACAAAACGCGTGGCCGCTAAGCCATATCGAACCTGTATCCATGCATGAGTTGTGCTGCAATTGCAACCTATTTGTTTAACCCAGAATAATGCATCAGTCAATTCTACCTGCGCCCAGCCCCCCCCCCCTGGGCTGACCCCCGGGCATTAGCATTTTTTTTGCCTTAGATGGCAAATTCCAGGGGGTGGGGACTCTTCAGGTGTCAAATCCCCCGGGGTGGGGACGAAAAAAGAGGGCAAATGCCCCGTCCTCCGTCAACACTGCAACTTTTTTCATTGATCGCACAGTCAAACAGTGCCATTTTAAACATTTTAATGTGCGATTTTTTGTGTCAATTAACGTCTTCCTTTGTAATAGCGCGAGGATTCTAATTAAGACTTCACGCCGCGACGACATCAGTTTATGGTTTTAGTATTGACATTAAAATTAATAGAGCTCTGTAATATTATATGCTATGAATAGTTTTATAAATATGAAAGGATGTTCTTCAAATAATATCAACAGAAATTTGATTCAATAACCAAAAAACGTTGATTCACGTCGATAGCTCCAATTTCGCTACGTAATTCTGGCTTTATAAGCAATGAAGAAATGCAACATACATGTAAAGTCGAGAACATGCCTTTACAACCATCTACAATTTAATCCTGTCCTTTACAGACGAGCCAATCTGCTTTTTTTCCAGTAAAACCGTCTTTGTAGTTATATTCCGATGGGAAGCCGAGTGCGTGTCAAAAGCTCGGGAATGACCCAGGGTTGGCAAATGCCCGGTCCCCGGGCAGTGAAAAATTTGCAAATGCCCCACTCCTGGGACTGACGAGGCGGGCAAATGCCTCGCAGTTGCCCGGGGGGGGCTGGGCGCAGGTGGAATTGACTGATGTATAAGATACTCGTGCTATCTCTCCTTCATGAAGAAGACCTAGGCTTCAATTTGTAATCGAAGAAGCTTCAAAAATGCAAAGCGGAAAGCAAGAGACTATAAAGGGGACAGAGAGGGCATCCCCCATATACACCCTATTCCATAGGTAATTCGTCTCGAGTTATTTTTAGAATCGGGATAAAGTTACCTCGTGCGAGGCGTGCATATTTCGTGGAGGTTTCGCATGACCAAACCCCGTGCAAAACATGTCGGGCGAGAGGCAATGAAAGCGTAAAAAGATCGAGAGCATTCCTGAATATTGAAGCGAAATGAGTCGGCGCTCACCTGGGAAAAAGGAATTGCTGGACTCTTTGACAACCCGTGAAATCAGTTTAACTCGAAGTTGTCGTAACTTCAGTGCTTTAATAAAATGAGAAATTTCGCCGGTCTATTGAAACCGGTCGTTTGTACAATTTAGGGAGTTTAAGATCCAACGACACGAACGACAACTAGAACGTCAAAAAAACAATAGGTTTAATTAGCAAAACAACAACTTCGCACGTGCAACACACTTTTTTGCTCATTTCTTTCCCGTTTTTGCACTACTACGACGTGAAAATGCCTAATTTCGCGTTTTATGGAGGACGTAAATAAGCAACCACGAAATTTTATTTCTCTTTCTAGCTTGAATATGGTCCCTTGAAATTCAGCTTTAGGAGGGTTCGCCTACAATTGACAAAGTAAGTGGGTAGGAATAATCGCTATAAAGACAGAAAAAAATAAACATCAAACCAGAAATTGCTCTCTTCAAACTGTAAATTATAAATGATCCTGAGAGAGTATTTAGTGTGTTAAGGATTTCCCTGCTCTACTGTTAGCTCTATACAAGAGAGGAAGGGCGATTCTTTTTTAATTTCGGTTTCGCTGACACAGCTTTCGCAGAAATCTCGCTGTAGTCGTTTTCGTCGACAAAAGGAATAGCAAAATCGCTCTCCGCGTCTTCCCCCATTTTGTTCTGCGTCATTTCGTGAAGGACGCGTGGCTCTCAGCGTGGGTCATCCACGCGGAACACATTCGCGCTATGTGATTGGCTGTTGTCTAATCCCCCTTGAGATCTGTGGTGTTAAAAATAACTCGAGACGAATTACTTATGGAATAGGGTGTATAAGGGGGATGCCCTCTCTGTCCCCTTTATAGTCTCTTGGGGGAAAGTTATCACTTTTAAGTATAGCGACGTTAACTACTCTGTTTTGACTTTGTTAGACAATTAAATATATCTGCCGGGGCTCGCACACAGGAAGACATAATAAAATAAAATGAAACACTCAATACCTGTAACGGAAGACACGGAAGTGCTACCTGAATATCATGACGTGAATTATTTTGTTTTAATTTTATTATCAAAGCAATTAAATATATCTGCCTGCGCTAACTCTTGCTCAAGGAAAGGTAAACTTCGTAACACTCCAGGCACTTTGAAACAGACGATCATTATCAACTAATTACGATTGGCGGGCTTCCTGTTGGTTTGTTATTTCGTGTTTGTTATTCCGTTTTCAAATAACAACCGATTGGACTGGGCCTTTATTTCTAGTTTTTACGACTTTTTCAACGATTGTACAAAGAAATAAATGTAGCTTGGGTAATGGAAGAACCAGTGTTGTACAATCGTAAACCACCATTAATTTCTGCTGAAGATAAAAACGAAACGATTTGTGTACAATTTATATCGTGAAATTGACTAACGATAGGAGCACTACGCAGTTTTTCGTTTACTAAAACTTTTAGTGCGTGCACGGCCACTTACAACAAACAAATAGCTCATGCGAGCACAGACATAGTGTCTGTTTGCGAAAAAAAATGAAAACTAAAATAAGAAAGTTACAGTCAACAGAGTAACCAAGAGGAAGATATGCAATGGGTGAAAAGGTTGGGCATCACTGAACTGGCTCGTTTCCGGCTAATATGGGCCCCGCAGCTTACAACACGGCATTGTTTTTTGAGAAGCTTCGCGCGCTCGATTTCTGCCGCCCAACACCGATGCCCATGACGGATGTTGAAGCTTTTCCAAGAACTCAACACAATATTTAACTCAAAATGTGTTCTTACATATTAATGTTTTATTTCGGCTCTCAGTATAAATGTTCGTGCGAGTTGGCCCGTTTGTTTTAAACGTTTTCTTTGCAAACAAGAAACATAATTGACGTAACATAATAAATAAGAGGAAGTTTTAAGACTGTAAGTGTTATAACTTGTGCATGAAGAAATAGGTACCTTTGTTTCAACTAAACAACGACAACTGTAATTAAATGTATCTGTCAGGGCTTGCACCGGGAAGACAAATAAAACACTTAAGGGTACTTGAAACACCTGTAAACGAAAGACGCTTATTAATTGAGTTCATATTTTAAAAAAGAACCAAAAAATAAACAGAATTCTTTATTGGACGTGGTCACGAACATGCATTGAAGACTCCATACAACTGACGCCGTCGGTTTTAAGGTTAACTTCCTGACATTTTCCGTTTCTGAATGTATGGACACATAACCTTTCAACTCGAGTTTTGTCAAACAGTTGGTTTTAAAGTGAACCAAATGATTTCAGAATCATAGAGAACAAAACGCGTGGCCGCTAAGCCATATCGAACCTGTATCCATGCATGAGTTGTGTTGCAACCTTTTTGTTTAACCCAGAATAAGATACTGGTGCTATCTCTCCTTCATGAAGAAGACCTAGGCTTCAATTTGTAATCGAAGAAGCTTCAAAAATACAAAGCGGGAAGTCATCACTTTTAAGTATAGTGACTTAAACTACTCTGTTTTTTTACTTTGTTAGACAATTAAATATATCTGCCTGGGCTCGCACACAGAAAGACATAATAAAATAAAATGAAACACTCAGTACCTGTATCGGAAGACACGGAAGTGCTACTTGAATATCATGACGTGAATTATTTTGTTTTAATTTTATTATTAAAGCAATTAAATATATCTGCCTGCGCTAACTCTTGCTCAAGGAAAGGTAAACTTCGTAACACTTCAGGCAATTTGAAACAGACCATTATTATCAACTGATTACGATTGGCGGGCTTCCTGTTGGTTTGTTTCGTGTCCTTTTACTCTTTTAGCTACCTAGCAAAAAAACTGACTAAGTTAACTTTGGCGGAACGAAATCTCGCATTTGTGTTTCAGTATTTTCCAAAGTTAAGACACTATACATCCCCTGATAGAGAAGGGGCCGCAAGGACAACCTTGACGAGTCACGTGAAGGTTAGCCATTTTCAGTGCAAAGGCGATATCTTCGTCCTCAGCTTCTACTGGTCCGGCCGGGAATCAAACCGTAACCCACTCCCTATATACCAGCGCTGTCACGGGCCCTGGTTGTTTAAACGTTGTATAGCGCTATCAACCGGATAAATCACTATTCAGCAGAGAAGTATCAGTGAAACCAATTGCGCTATCCACTAGGTAGAGAATTAATTAGTGGATAGCGTTATCGAATTTTCCGAAAACTCGGCCCAGGAGAGAATCCTATTTTGAGATCAGAGGACATTGTTAAAATCAGAGATTTCCTTAACCCTTTCACTGCCAAACGTAGTTATAGCAAATTTCGACCAGATCTCCAAATTTCATTTTCTAACATTTTGGAAAACAAACAGTACCATGTGTAAGTACAGGCAGGGAGCTTTCATTTGAATGGTCACATCATAGGATTTCGTCCACAAACGAAAAGTTACAGTCACCTTTCAAAACTCCATCAAGCACTCTGGCAGTGAAAGGGTTAAATCAGATGCGAATAAAATCGTAGAGACAAACATTTGTTGTGTGTATTTTAGTCAATTTCGTCAAACATTTCTGCAAAGTTTGCGCCATGGGCGAGAGGCAGATAGCTACCTCCTTTTATTGCGACACCTCTCTCCTGCCCAGAGGCTCCCACTTGGTATTCCAATAGCATTTATTAAATAGTAAGCTTGCGGTGGACGATGGAAAGCAAGGTCTCTCTTTCCCCTTCCCAATGTTCTCCGCGCGCTGTCTATGTTCCCTCCGCCAACCTTCCTAAGACACAGACAAGTCTCTACGGAGGTGAGAACTGCGCAATTTTTACCTTTTAGTACCTGACAGGGTGTCTCAGTAATAACTCTGGCTGGGTTCATTTAGCACAGTGAAGTCAGCAAGGGTATTGTCCTTCTGAGGTAGAGTTTAGTTAACCAGTTTGGGAAATCTTATCCTGTTACTCTCCTCCGCGCATGTGCCACGCGGAGGATAGACTGCGTTTACCCTCGCCCCAGCTTTAGAGCCAGACACGCTTGCTACGCAGGTTGTGTGGAGGCTGGGGATAAAAGCAAGGAAAGCGTGCAGGAGATTATCGAAAGCATAAGGCTTCTGTTTACACTCGAGAACGATGACTTCGGAGCGGTTTCTCAGTGTAAAGGAGCGAAGCTGCGCCGCGCCGATCTTGAAAGTGGGTTGTCATATATCGGATACTAGGTTTCTGTACCACTCTTTTCCGCAGTGTGAACAGGTGTTCACAATACAAATAAGTCGGATAGAATTGCAATAGAAAATATTGTGACTACTAAAACACGAGTTTATTCATTTAGCTTTCAATTAGTGCTGAATGCAACCTCTTAAGCCCTCCTCAAAATAATAATAATAAAAAACACTATTCACCTTTTCCATATGTTAAGCTATTCCTATAAGTCTATTTCGGCAGTGATTTATTCGGACTGATGTCGATCAGCCCACGGTATTAGGTCGTTTCGCCTGCACTTAAGTCGATTCGCCCGATGTTAACTTATCGTTCTTTCAGCCAGAAAAAAAAAGAAAAAAGAGAATAAGCGTGGAAAGACAGTCACTGCAAATGCGGGTCCGAATGTGGGTCAACAGCTTTTCCTAGTGCCAACATAACAAAATATCTCAAAGATCGACGTCGCGATCATTGCGATCGCTGAGGTATACCTTTATACCTTCTACCTCAAATATAATTATCTAGATTGCTAATATCGTTTTGATCGCTGGGCTTTTTTACCACTCATAGCCATGAAATTCAAGCTTGACTAACATCTCTGATAAGTATGTTCACCGTGTCGCTGAGTGTTAAATGTCATTGGGCGAATGGACTTAAGTTCGGGCGAAACGACGTCGGGAGAATCCACTTTCGGGTAAAACAACAGTAGAACCCACTGAGAACCAAGGTCACTAACCGACTTTAGTCCAGGGGAAACGACAGTCACCGCTATACTTCGTTGCATTAGAAGATTCTTGAAAAAAGTTCACAAATAATTTATGAGTCTATCATAATTGTATCATCACAGACTTAGAACTCTGGCACCATCAGCTGGGCTGGTCACCACACATGTCGCCTTGTTTTCATAGCCCTCCTGATGAACAAAACAACAGAATCGGAATCAACGTGATGCAGTGTGGAAAAACGTTTTGTTGTACTAAATGTATAATGCATGCGTATCTTATCTTGGCATGTAATTTTAGAAGAAAGAGAAATCTAAGACTATGGTTCACACTCTACTGGATAGCTTTTTTGCCGGGGGGAGGGACTCCGCATATGAAAGGGGTGGGGACGCTCGTCGTCTCCCTTAGGGGTGTAAACTTCGGATTTTGGTCTCACTTAGGGTGTTCTGGGGAAGACGCCATCATATCCAGCCGTGAAGGTCTCGTTTAGGGTTGCAAGCGAAAAAATATAAAAATATATAGATTGTCTGTGTCTTAACATGGTCTCTTTTAGGGGTCAAAAAAAGTTCGGGCTACGCCCAGATTGGTCTCCTTAAGGGTTTAATTCAAAATTTCCGACGAGCATCCCCACCCCTTTCATATGCCGAGTCCCCCCCCAGGGCTTTTGCGCCGGCACGAAAACCATACCGGATAGGGCTTTTGTTCACACATAAGAACAGTGATTTCGGCGCGATTTCTGTAACGGAGCGAAGCTGCCCCGCGTTGATCGCTAAGGTGGAGAGTCACATATCGAATAGGTGTTCACCCTAAACCGGATAGTTTTGTGTGGCAGCACGAACGGCTAACCAGTAGAGTATGAACATAGCCTTAACAGACATTTGACCACACCCATTCGACCAATCCCTTACCGATCTCCTGTACGTAACGTATCCGTTACGTACAGAATCCCCTGTATGCAAAGGGGCGAATTCGACAAGAACATTGCGGCAGATCATGAGAAATAAGCGTTTTCTGAAGGTTTCCTTTAGTGATTTTAATTAAACGATTGAGATGATAGAAAACGAAACATGATGGCCGCTGTAGAGATGTGGCCATCATTAAGAGGAGAGGAGATTCTCACAAGATTTTCACAGCAAGAAGTTTCCATTCGTACTATTTTTGTTTTATTGGGAAGCCGTGAAGAAAGGGAAGCTTAAGGAAGCATTTTATATCAACAAAGTTCTCTAGAAAATTTAAAGTAGAAGGGAAAAAACTTCCAAGTATGCAGCAACTGATGGGGCGCCTCCCTCACGAAGCACAGCTGTGTGTGTGGGTGTGTGGAGGAAATAATTATGGAGGAGTGCGCTGCTCCCCTTTCACTGGGTGAGTCCGGGGACCTCCCCCGGGGAAATGTTTATTTGGGAGTCCTAAATGGTCTATTTCAGTGAATTTTTAGCGGCCAAGGAGAACAATTTTAGCCATGAGGACGACACTTTTTATACCAAATTTGTTTTATTTTGCTTCATAATGTTTGTTTTCACTGTTTCATTGAACTCAATTGCTAAGAAACAAATGAAATACGAAGAGTATCCGGCACTTTTAAGACAATCGGCGAATTTTGCTGGTTATCGGAGCTTCCAGAGAATCCTGCATTACTGTAAATGTATCTACCGTGCCAGCTTTAGTGATACAGGTTGCACGTCCTTGCTTCAATGATAACTGACTGATTGCTGATGGCAGCAATACTTCACTCAATTTCAAAGAGAAATATATATTTAAAAACTTCCCACTGTCAGACAACAGAACACCCACCTGAATGTGTTTGATGAGGTTGTCTACGGATGACCGTTTGACAAGTGTCACAGTACACCCACCAAAGCCTCCACCTGTCATACGAGAACCATAAACCCCATCTACCTCCACAGCAAGTTTAACAAGTAAATCAAGCTCTTCACAGCTGACTTCATAATCATCCCTTAAAAAAAGATACACGAAACCACTATTATTGTACTCTGCTTTTGGGTTATGTGATTACACTTTTTATAAGAAACCAGATCACTGTTTTATGCAGTAATGCACTCCCAGGTTTGATTAACTTCGCAGCTATTATTCTTGTTCCTAGAGCTGTGATCCTTTAGGGCCAGTGCCATATGATGAGAGCCCTGGCTGATCCCAGAATAGTACATAAACTCAATAGCTGGTACTGTCTTAAATTTCTGAGGCTGGGCAGTAAGAAGGAAGTCTGGGATTTCTGTCAATATTTGTTAGTTGTTTTTATGAAAACAACAATAATTATTATACCTGTATTTGTTTGATAAGAAGATTTATCCAATGCCATAGTGAATGCAGCCAATCAGTTAGCTAGAAATCTGTTGCAAATTCTGTGGTATCCGATGGGTAGTATTTCACGAAAAAATCCAGGTGATACTTAATTATGGCCTCCACATTTTCCCGCCAAAAATAGAGTGGCTAGTGACAGACAAAAGTTTTATTCTACCAAAATTTCCAGGAGCAATGTTGTAAACAACACAATAAACCCCGAGGTTAAGCTGCCATTCAGACGTCTAAGGCAAAGTTAAAAAAGTATTTGCCATACAAAATCAAACAGACTAGAATGGACAAAGAAGTTAAGGAATTCATTAATCAAGAGCAACAAAAACATACCAAGTTAACCAGGGTTGAGAAGACCGACATAAATCCACACTTCAAACAACAAGACTGAAATCCCTTCTTGAAGAAGCATTTGACGGCTGTTTTGCCATCATCTTCGGGATGCAGGTACAGTAAAATAGACAGAGGTGAATACGAGCTTTATTCATTGACAAGGTGTCGATCATTGGGGCATTGTATGTAGTATTAAAAGTGGCTTTCTTCAAGTTTGACTGTGACGTCGAGATTTCTCTATTTTACGTCATGATGTTAAGTGGCATGGGATAAATTAGTTATGCAATGCTTCTTTCATGGTATACCACGAAAATCCCACAAGTGACTTGATTTTTCTTTGTATATACACTCGCTTTATACGATCGCCTAAAGGCTCTGATGTGTATATACTTAGAAATCAATTCACTCGTGGGATTCTTCGTGGTATACCACTCGAAAGCATTGCATTAAACTAGCATGTTTTAAAAAAACAGCCTGCCCAGCACTACATGAACTGCACTATCTGCTGTCAGTGTTGTGTTACCTAAGAGAATTGTGACTTTCCACCATTAGCTTTCCAAATTTCTCATAATTTTCCTTCTCAAGTGCTGCAGCAGCTTCAGTGGTTCTTTGTATCTCTCCAACCACATGTCTTGCTCGGCAGAACTCAACATCTTCCAACTTCCCCTTGTTAGCTGTGGAAAAAATATATCAATAGTGTAAACCAAAGAAGACAATAATATCTGATTAATGATAAATTGTTTTAATAATCAACCCTTTAAGCTCCAAAATCCACATACAAATTCTCCAAACTGATCTCCATACAATTCCTTAAAGAATAAGTTAAGAGAATTTGTTTAAAAATCACATTGTTTTCCCTTAGATGACCATTTTATCAATTCTAAATCACATTACCCCTGGATTATGTGTGAACACTGTTATGAGAAAGTTGATGATGGGCAAACACATGCACTGAGTGACTCAAATATTGACTTAAATGACCAATCTAACTGGAATTGTGAGATTCTGAGTCGTGATGAAAGGGGTGAACCAAAGTGCCTTATGAAAAACCTGTCAAGACAAGGAAGACAGCCTGCCTCTGAGTATCAAACCATAGCCTGAGTACAGCTATCTCCTCTGCTGTGGGGAGGAGGCAGATGTACACAGGCTATTCAAACAGGGCCACGATTTTGGTAGCCTCGTGCGCCACAGATGAAATTAAACTCCGGTTAAGTCTATCTGCGAAACGGTGCCGAAATCCTTGTTCTACACCCCCACCTGTGTACCAGGATTTGAGTACGTGCCGTGATTGGCCTGTTAAAAAAGCCACTGTTGATTTGCCAATCAGGTTGAAAGGAAATTTAAAACTCATTTCTGGTAATTTGTTGAGTCCATTGGGGACCCAGAACAAGGATTTCAGCGCTATTCTGCAGCCGTTACTAACCAAGGTTTAATTATGTCTGCGATGTAGGCTAGGTTTGTGGAAGGTCAGTGCTCTAATACTACTACTTTCTCCTTCAAATTCAGTGTTTGAAGCACAGATGAGAGGGGTAAGACAACTTGATCCAAAGAGCGAAAAAAGTTGCAGCCTTTAAAATTTAGTACAAGGAGCTATGAACTGCGAAAATCATAGCCTTGGCGTAATATTAACTCCCATAAACTCCCTCAAACAGGCCGTTACCATTTTGTGCTTGGGAAGAATGTAACTATAAAAAGTTAAGTTGATCATATTCTACTTAGCTGTTTATCCTTCATCTGCAAGACCCAAAGGGTTAATCATTATCACTACAAATGCCACCTCTTTATCTACCCAGCATAAATGACCTATCTGTGATGACAAATAAATTTAGGGTTCACCTAATGTTTGTAGTAATAAATATTGAGTAAAGTACTATCCTACCTTCTAATTCTGCCATGGTAACTTCCCTAAGACTGGGTTTTCCTAGTGCTTTTGCTGCTGTTTCACATTGCTTCCTTCTTGTTGGATACTCACTTCCTGTCAATTCATGTCGAACATTTGAGTTGGTTACCAACACAGCTAAATCAGGGTTTGTCATTGGAACAAGTGTGGCTTCCATTGATCTGCAAAATTGTTGATATCAACCAAGAACAATAAGAATTTGAAAACAAAATATTATGAACTTTAATTGCAAAGGTACACTCCACACAAAAACCACTAATATTGTAGTTTGAGGGATAGCCATCCAATGCTCTGGACATGAACTGATCACCCAGAAAGCAGAAAAACAATTCCAACAATCACATGCTTGAATCCAAAAGGAATTATATCGATGGATTCAAGTCTTCAAATTATTAAGTGGCGAGCCCACTCATCAGGGGTGTAGAATGGTAAATTCGAGACTTTGCGAGACTGTGAGACTCGGGTTTCATTGAGACTCCAAGACAAGACCTATCACAAACACTTCCGAGATTTTAAGATTGGGCCAAAATTTTCCAAGACCCATATTTTTTGAAGAACCATTATATAGCCTTCTCATCCATACACTAAGATAAGAGTAGGGCTTGGCTTGGAAAAGAATTTTTCTCATCCCTGTGGGCTTCAGTTTGACCTAAAAATAAAGTGAAGATTAAGGTCCCCTTCAAGCCCCTCCCATAAATCTGCCACAGATCTAGGCCCCATCCACACTAATGTGTTTTCAAAAGTATGAGTTTTTATTTTCATTGAAAAAGCATGAATCAATTCACGTCCACCCTGCCATTTTGATGCATTTTCCGCTGTCCACACTAAAACGATAGAATTGAATGCTGTGATGTAAGTTGAACACTGTGCTGAGCTACAAACACTCGCACCTGCAATAGTTTCCTTCACCATTTTCATTTTGATGCATTTCGACTGTTTTTGACCATTTTCATTGTGATCCACTTTAAAGAGCATTTTGAAATCAATGCATTTTCATAATGCTCAACAAATTAGTGTGGACAGAAGGCCCAAACACATCATAATGTATGTGTTTTGAAATGAAAATGTATTTATGCAGATGGGGCCTTACATATTATAAGGCAAATACCTGCAGTCCAGCAGTAAAGCATTGCCTCTCTTGCCCATTACTGAAATAAACTGATCCATAATTCCACATGGCATGTTAGCAAAATTATGCTCAGCCTTTTGACAAGCCAGAGCCTTGACTTTCAAATCTTTTTGCTCTTTCCCAGTTAACTGTTCCAAAAACGTGTACGTGGCAACTTCAAGTGACGCAGAGCTAGATAATCCCCCTCCGAGGGGTACTGAAGTGGCAATCACTGCATCAAAGGCAGGAACTGGTCCCGGAAAATTGGCAATAACTCCCTTGACATAGTTGGCCCAAGAAGGCTTGCCAGGCACCAGTGGACTATCAGGGGTATGGATGGGAAATGCTATTACATGGGGTTCATCTGCGCCTTGAGCACATGTGGCCAAATGACACACATCCCCATCTGATTTTCTTCCTACAATTACCGTCACCAACTCTAAAGCCTGCAGGAAAGTAATTTTAATGATGGCATTCAAATTTGTTGACTTGCTTTGATAATCAAACTCATAATATAAGTTACCAGTTTCTGCTCCATCATGAGATTTACTTACCACAAAGGTAAAGAAAACCAGTCACTTCAAAATTCACATTTTGTCAGAGTAAATGCTTCATCAATTTTCAGTCTAATCTTTTATTTTTTTGCTTTATTTCTTTCTGTTTCAAACTAACTGTCACACCTGGAGAGTACTTCTGGGAAAATCTTGGTGGGGGTGTGCTGCCCAGTTCTACGGACAAGACCCTATTTTAGACCAAAAAATGTAATTTTCCACACCCGTTCCTAGACCTGGCCCCATTTGTTCAAACGTTAGATAGTGCTATCCACTGGATAAATCACTATCCAACGAGATTTATTCGGTGGATAGTGTTATCCACCTTTTGAGGAACTGGGGCCTGGGGCCCGTTTCTCGAAAGTTCCGATAATTAACGGGCCCGGTAAGCTGTCTCGGTTGCCATTAAAGATCGAGGTTTCAATAGTTTTGCATCTAACATGATAAAACTATCAGTTAAAGAAACAAAATGGAGTAGTTTGCTTGCCAGGAGCCGCGCTCTTATTCTTTTTATATCGATTTGAATATTTGATTTTGGGCCGAAAAGTTACCGGGACTTTCGAGAAACGGGCCCCCGGTCTCTAAAATATATACCCATTTTCAGACCTGAAACTACTTAGATTAGAATGTAAACAACAAGACTTCTTAAAATCCATTTTGAACTCGTGTATTATCTTCCTTTCTTGTTCATTTGGAATTGAAATGACAAATAAGTTCATGAGCACACTCCTGTAGTTCCCTCAAAAACCATACCCAATTCCAGACAAAATGTGCCAAGTCTACACCAGTTTTCAGACCGAAACAGTGCAAAGACATACCCTTTGGCACATACCTTTTTGGCTTATATCAGGTATCAGGAAGTACCGCTCCCGGGATTAGTTGAGAGATTTTGGTGAAAAGATCAAAACATTTTCCTTTTTCTCTCAATTACATATTAATATTATTAGGAGGAAATTGATGTTGGTGAGTCCTGGGACTTCAAAGGGTTACATTTTGAATCTAGGCTAATCAAGGATAAAATTGAACCACATTTCTATTTCTATATTTTATACTTGGCAAAGGTTGCCCATCGCGTCGAGGTAAATAAAAAATAATCAAATAAAAAGAATCATGTAATTAAATAAGTAAAATCTGTTCCCGAACAGTGCGTTTTAAAATGTCCAAAGTCTCTACCTTCCTAATATCTAAAGGTAAAGCGTTCCAATCTTTGATCGATCGCCGGAATCGACCGTGCGTACAAAAGTTCGCTTTAATTCACTCAAGGATTGTAAAGCCCTTGAAATCAGGACTAAAGGAAAAAGCAACTTCACTTAACAGTAAAAATATACCCCATGTCTTGCTCTTAGTGTACCGTTTAGGCCCAAGGAAAGGAGGATACAATTTACCCAAGGGAAGGGGAGGTCGAGAAACGCTATTCTTACCATGGGAAGAACAAATCCATCGTTATAATCTGTATGTTCGCCAATAAGATTTACTCGTCCTGGAGCACATACAGCAAACGAAGGACTAGCCTTGAACTGTTCTTGGAAAAATTTTTTGGCCACATGAAGAACGTTCTCTGCTCCAGTCGACGCCATTTCTCGAAGAGGTTAACCGAACAGTTGTATCACATCAGTCCACATCAGCCTTTATGTATGTAGCGGGTATGTATGTATGCAGATCCCGTGATTTATCTCGTGAAATCTCGTGACGGGCGTGACATTCGTTTTTCATCCCGTACTGGGAGCCTCTAAGAGCCTTCATAGTATACTCGATTATGAAGGAAAGGTGAAGCAGACTATTTTTCCCGGAACTTCGTGTACCTATTAAGGACAACAACAACTCGCCACATGGTAAGTTTCATCAATTTTTATTTCCATTTTCTATGAAATTTCCAGACCTAAACTTCGGCCCGTATGTTCTCCATATTTACCATGTTGTGAAAGCCGTACGTGACACAAACAGTGAGCCTGGGGAACCTGTGTTTATACCGGTACGGGCGGCCATCTTGGTAAAAATTAAAACCTTTGAACCTTGTTAAAAACCTTGTTGAACGCTACTGCACATGCACGGCTCGTCGTCCACATGCTGTCGAGAACGTGAAAACCCGCGGTTTGGCCTCCAGCAGTGAACGTGTGCAGAGAAAATTAAATTTACTCGTCTTTTTTACGCTAAATCAGTAATCGGCTCCTTCCTAAATCGATTTTCCTGAGAGAAATTTCGTATCCCAATTGCGTATTCGACTTTCAACGTATTTGTTCTTTGTATTTTTGTACTAAAAACACCAGAAAATCGATCGAAATAGGCCTTCGTATAGAAGCACTAGACTAGCGAGTCGCATTGAATCTTTCTTGTTTGTGTTTTCCAGCTTTTCGCGAAGTGAAAAGGTTTAAAGGTCAAAAATGTGCTAAATCAACCTGTTCCACCCTTTTTTCCTTAAAAACTGTAGTGATTTGTCGCCAAACATTTAGCCTGTTCCAGGCGTTCGGATGGTGGGGAGCTTGCCTTCGAGCAGACGTCTCCTATATAGGAGACGTCTGCACGCAGGCAAGTGGGGAGTTGTGGGGAGCGGGCAAAAAATTAGGGCACCGCCCCAGTCTCCCCTCGTTTTTTTCCCCTCGTGTTTCTTTTTGTGCTGGCCGCGTACGATTTAACTTGCTTCCCACTATCTAAACGCCTGGAACAGGCTACCAAACATTAGTAACCGTTGGTTCTATTTTTCTTTGTAAAGGAGATGGAATGGTCAGGCAAACATGATTTGGTGCCTGCCGAAAAGTGTTTATTGTTATGGAACCTCGGCTATCAACATCCGTATAGAAGCAAGGAAAGGGCAGGGAAATGTATGGAACCAGATAGCTGTCGTGGCCTTGATTATCCGAAATTCAAAGTCAATAAAAAAATCCATGAGAGACAGACTGACCTTGCGGCATAAAGCGAAAATACACCAAGAAGAAAATGCCACTAGAATCACTTGCGAACAGACCGAACTAGTCCAAGCTCTCAAAGAGATAATTTGACAGGAAAAGTTGGCCTACGAAAAAAAGCTCCGCGGTAAAGAAAAAAGAAAGGAAGAAGGAGAAGCTCAAGGGGAAAACAGGCAAAGCGCTATGCAACGTCTAGGGCAGACTGTGAAAAGACATTTGGAACACTTCGTTGATTGGCATTTCCTTTGTTTACAGGGGAAACTTGTTCAACTGTCGAATTTTCCCTCCTTGAACAACGTTCTCGGCCCAGTCTTTTCACGGTGCAGTTCGTCGTCTATGCCGACTGTCTCCTTCTTACCTGATCTCTACTCTAACGTACCGAGGGGGCGGGCGTCGGGGTTTAAAGCAGTGGGGGAGGGTTATGGCCACCCATAAGGCAAAGCGCCCGATCTTGACGATCAGGGACTGTGAACAATGTACGCGGTATCGATCTGACGGTATCTTTCTAGACTGCACTAAAACAGCCTTTCTTTCCTTCAAAATCGGTTTTTTCAAAACACCTGTGTACGGGTTTTCAAGCGAAGCGTGGGAGTGTGAGGCGAGAGAAAATTCGCGCTCTTCCCAGTGTTTTCACTCTTGCTTTGACCACTGCCGCGTTCTTGAGTTAGTCAAAAAAATACGGGCTGTGCAGTCCAGTATCTTTCAGCTGAGCCTGTAACCTAACTAAGTAAGCGACTCAAGGGAATGTCAACTCGTTTCCAGGGTCCTCTCCTATCCGTCCCTGGGAACGAGGTTGAGGGGATGTCTGTAATTCAGGCTACTGAGCTTGCATAGCTGGCGGACAGCTGGTGGTTTTGCTGGGGAGCAACCACTTGACTGAGCGGGAAGGAAAAGCGAAAAGCCGGGCGAAACTGCCTTCGCCACTCGATCACTTCCGCTTTGCGCGCCTTCGTCTCTAAATGGAACATTCGTTAGACAAGCCGGCTGGTGACACACTGGAAAACCAACCCACGGCCGGCACGGCATTGTTGCTGCTTTAACGACACTGTCTAGCCAATACCTTACGCATGAGCACAGTCATATCACCCGCTCAGTGGCAGCCATGGACAACCCAGGGGACGTCGATGCCTTTATATACGAACTTCCCTCTCCCTGCTTGGCTTCCCTTGATACTGTTACTACAGTTTCTAGTTCATATTCCTCGAACGAACGACTATCAAGTCTAAGGGAAAAGGGGACAGATCAAGCCAGATCGTTCTCTCAGAACGCTTAACGGAGATTCTGATCACCCCTATATACATATCCCTCTTCAGTCACCTTCTCATGCGGTGGCCTTGAGAGCGAGATTGCTTACCTACCCTGTGCAGCATCCTTCTAATGTTAAAAAACAGGCTTAAGGGCAAAACCTGGAGTAAGGGGTGTTAAGGGTCGAAAATAACCTGAGTTAAAGAGGAGTCAACGCCAACGTGAGATGCGCGCGCTCTCCGCCTTCGCAGAGGCTCCCGCTGGGTGTAAAAAACAGCAATGATAAAAAAGAAAACAAAAACCTAGTAAGCGCGTGGTGGGCGATGGGAAGAGGTCAGTAATTTGGAACACCCTGAAAGACCCTGGGGACGACGTTGGGTGGAAGCAGGCCTCTGAGCTCTTCCTCGTCTTTCTTCTTTTCTCCCTACGACACAAGGAGGCCTCTTCGGAGGGACTAGCTTGAAAGTAATGGGGAAAAGAAAACGCGAAAAAATTCCGGCAAGCCTCAATTTTATAAGGTTTTCTTTTAGCAACTTCCTAAATTACGTCTTTAACTGTGATGATCTGCTTTGCATTTATTTACAACAATTTAACACTGCATTTGATTCAAACGTCGGATAACGGAGTTTAATTGAAACTAAGAATTCAACTCCAGAAAGATTCATTAACATTTGACAAACTGAACGACATAGAATAAAAAAACAGCGCGGCGCGCTTTTTTTAACTGAGGTTTTCGCTGCTGTCGCATTTGTGGTTGCCCTTCCTAAGTTGGGAAAGGGCAGAAGCTTTCACTGAGAAAAAACTGCAGGAGTGCTTTGCGTGAACACTCTTGTTTTATTGAACATTGTAACCAAAACGCTGTTTTATGTGCATTTTAAGAGGTCCAGTTCTAATACAGAAACAGGAGCCATCGGCTCCTGCCTGAAATTAGTACAGCGGTTTTATTAACATCTACTGTGTCAATATACACAGTCAGTGGCTCCTATTATTCGCTAAATCACCTGAAGAAAGAAGGAGGCGTCTGAAATATTGGGAAAAACTAGGGCTCTCCTCACACTATATCGGATAGTTTATTGTGCCGATACAAAATGCTGTTTCGGTTTAGTGAGAACACCAATTCGATATGTGACTCCTGTTAAAGATCGGCGCAGCTTTGCCCTTTAACAAGAATCGCGCCAAATCATCACTCTCATGTGTGAACAGAAACCCTATGCAGTATGGTTTTCGTGCAGGCGCGAAAGCTATCGAGTAGAGTGTGAGCATAGCCTAAAGTTGATGTTCGGTAAAAGAACGAAAGAACTTTAATTCTGTCTCATCCATATATAACTCTTAGTCTACACCCACTGAGTACAGAAACATGATTAAATTAACTTAAAATTTATTCCCTCTAATTTAAATGGGCATGGATGCGTCTAAACGCATGGATGTGTCTAACCCAGGGCAGATTACCAAAACTGGGAGCGCTCTCTTGGTCTGCTATAATTGTTGTTAACAGGTCGCCCGAATCCCTACGTTTTCCGTGTTTCTCGTCGTTTTCATCCTACGTCCATGGAATCCGTTATAGAATCAGTGGCGAAGTATGCTGTCAATGCCAATCATACCGATCCGAGACAGGTACACACGCTGGTCCTCTCTCATCGGGCTCGTTCCTGCCTGGAGTTTAATGAGACCGAGCACAAGGAAAATGGTGTGCGGAAATTGATCCCCTTACTGACTCTCGAAATTTTAACGAACGTTCTTGGACTGAATCATTTGGTTGAGGATCTCGAGCTCCAGATGGTTTCTCAGTAATGGCATGTAGTACATCTCTTAAGAAACCAGGCCAACTCTGATCATTACTTGAAACACTGGTGAAGAAAGTTTAAAGATTAATATACGACATTAATTTTAAGTACAGTCAAACCCCGTTAATAAGGACATTGAAGAGGCCATAGAAAGTGTGCGTAATAACGGAGTGTTCGTATTAAGCGTGTCATGTTATTAACTGTCAAAAAACACCTTTTGTTAGAACATATACTGAAGAAATAAAAGGAGACATTACGATTGTCAAATTAAACATCTCTTCTTGCCAAGTCGACAGTCCGCGGAGAAAATCCACGAAAACACTCAAACAATCGTTCATCTATATACTGCCTTAATCAAAACCGTTCCCGAATGATGCCTGAAAAGTAGCATTACCCGATCTTTTGGCAAATTAAGCTACTTTGTTCTACATTTATGCGATCTCGCAATCCGACGTTTCCAGGTCAAATGCCCCATAGTTTTTCCTATAGCTTTGCCTCTGATTTCAGGCTCCGATCTTTAGCAATTTATGGCTCAGTACACTCCAAGCGTGCCCCTCCCCCCGAGCATTTGCCTTTTTTTTTTTTGGAACAGCTGAAAATGTCCCACGGTAGGGCCGGGGGTTTCATACAAAAACCCCACGTTGGGGCTTTAAAAAAAGGTGTGCAAATGCCCCACCCCGGGACAACACTAAAATTGCATTTTCCTGTAAATAAGCTGCAAATGCCATATTTAACAGTGCAATACTAACTTAAAAGTAACATAACCACATGAGACGAACCAAACTTAGTGAGTTAAGTTCATGAAGAGTCCGACGTCTGGCTAAGTTCGTTTGGATGAGTTTGGATCGTTCAACACGTTCTATCCGTCTGTCTCCGGGACAAACGTCGATCTTCACATTCGACAAACTAAATTAATAAATTAAAAATTTGAATGAGAATGTATATTTGGTGCTTTTTGGCCGGATTCAGTTGACAGAACTTTAAATATCATTTACTTTACAATTACCCAATTATACCGCCCTTGGAAACTCTTGAAAAACCTGACCCGATTTCAGACAAATAAATTAAATGCCATTTTCCACACCCTTTTTCAGAGCAGACCTCAAAAATCCATACCCGTTATCGAAAAAGAAATTCTTCAAATGAATTCGCATATTTTTGTTTCTTACTTACTCATTTGGAATTGAAACGATAAAGACGTTCATACACTCCCGTAATTCCCTCAAAAACCATACCCAATACCAGACCAAAATGGCCAAAGTTTTTACCCGTTTTTAGACCAAAACGACGCAAAAACCATACCCGATGGGGCAGCACATACCTATATAGCTTATACAAGGGAGTACCCGCCCCCCCCCCCCCCCCCTCGGGCTGGGCAGCAAGGGCGAGGGCCCTTTCTACTCCCTTCCCAAAAACCTTACAATGAAGATTGTCTTTTCCCTTGATCAGGGGCACCCAACGTCAATTTTCGGAAAATATCTGTTCGATTTGAGATCTAGAATTTTCGGAACATTTTTTGTAAAATTTCTTGCTTGACTGACTCTCCTAGGATTTCCGAACACCTTAAAAAAATTGTATAATTGCCCATTTTTAACGGATTTTTATCCTAAAAAGGTCACCTAGGGCTTTCGTGAACCTTTTTATGGCTGAAATTTTCGAAAAGGTAAGTTTTGATCCCAATAATTTTTAGCCTGAGTATCAGGCGTTTCTGGGGGAAAAGGGGAAAGATGGAAGCGAAAACTCAGGCTAAATAATTTTCGGATCACTAGACTTTCGAATTCAGCTGGGAAATCCGAACAGATGAAAAGTTTTTTGGGGGATGAAAATATGCCTGTATCTACCGGTTAAATAATAAAATACGTTTACAATGCTATGTTTAAGTGGTTTTGAACTATATTCTCGTTGGGTGCCCCTGCTTAATCTCAGACGGTAACGACAGACTGGCATACACACCTTTAATACGAAGGACCTTTCCTTTTTGTTTCAGTTTCTCCTTGTCCATTTGTTGTGTCGCATATATCATCTATCTTGAATTGTTGTATTACAAACCTGCTAAATAAATCAGTTCACTCAATCAGAAATTTGATCATTAAACAATAAATATATAAATATTCACTGGAAGGACTTAAATTAATACTCATTCGCAAAGACTATGCATTTTACTTCATTGTCGGTAATTTCTATGTTTTCATATCCCCTGCTCGATGAGGAACCTACCCTGGGTTCCAGAGGATAGTTTTTTCTTATCGATACTGATGGTTCGCGGAGAATCCGCGTTAACGAGGTGCAAAGCGCCGAGAGAAAAAAATAACTCCGTACGGACGAGGGAGTAACCAATCGGCGACCCAGTTCAGATTCTGAACTGATTTCTCGTATGGAAATGAGGTTGCTTGCTTTTGTGACCAGAGGTCTGTCTCGGGAGCCTTTAATTTAATACCGCAAGCGCGGTTTATTTCATGAACGGACCTCTGGAGCCAGGGTATGCGGACCTTCCTTCAGGAAAGATTCTCAGGTAGCTATTGTTTACGACCCTTTACCATATAATTCATATACAAAAAACCTTGACACAAGCAGATGGACAGTAAGGAGTGCTCATACCTTACTCATGAACAATTATTCAGTGAATCGGCAGTCTAAACAGCTGTCAAAACCAGCTGAGCAATTCGAAGTCTGTCTTGGCCGGCGCCTTACTAAACGTGCCCGTCTTTTCGTGATCGTGGGCAGCTTCTCTTTCTTTAACTAGGGATGATTACGTAACCTTACATCAAAAGAACAGAGAATGAAGGCGACAGGCAACACCAACTGTGTCTACACCGCGTTCTTTGTTGATTCATCTAAAACATTTTTGCTTACCATGGGAAAAACGAAGCCATCACTGTGTTCTTGTTCACCCAAAAGTCGACCTATCTTTCCTCGTGTACAAACAGCAAATGTCGGAGGGGCATTGAATTTTTCTCTGAAGTAGTTCTTGGCTTCCTGAAGAATAACAAGCAAGGACTCTAATCGACGCAAGGGCATGTTGAAAAATTTTATTGTTAGTCATGTAACGTGAACCTTATAGCTGGATATGACCGACAATGGAATTCACGCGTGAGTATCAGTGACCCGTCACAACAATCATGTGAAGTCTGAGATTCCACAGGTAGCCCAAGCTCGAAATATGAGCATCGGCGAGCATCGGCATTGTTGCGTAACATTCAAAATGTAAGGATTTGTATGGGGAAAAAACCTATCGTTTCTGTAACCTACGAAAATGAAAGGATTTCAATAAAAAACAGCTTACCTTACTTAAAATGTGTGTTACGTCTCTCCTGTGTGGTCCACGGGTCGATTTATGGCCGTTTTTTTTTTATTATGTAAACGGTTTTCTCTCTATCTGTCTATATAAAAAACCTTTATATAGAGCGCGGGGGGGGGGGGGGGGGGGGGTACTGCCATATATGGGCTATATAGGTATGTGCCGCTGTGAAGGGTATGGTTTTCAAGCAGTTTACTCTAGGATAGGGTATATAAATCAGAGAGTTTGGGTCTAGAATAGGGTATCATTTTTCAGGAAACTGATCAGTTGGTTGAAGATTTTATCTAGACTAGGGAAACAGCTACTCTAGGATAGGGGGATTTTGGGAGTTTACTCTAGTATAGGGTAGCAAAATTCAGCTGAACTAGCTCTGGTATAGGTTAAGGGTTCCAGGGTCCCAGCGGCACATCCCCACCCAGAAATTCCTAAAGTGTCCCCCCCCCGGGAAAAAACCTTTAAAAAGAGAGAAAACAGTTTACATAAAAACCCATAACACGGCCATAAAGCGACCCGTGGGCCACACAGGAGAGACGTAACACACTTTAAGTAAGGTAAGCTGTTTTTTATTGAAATCCTTTCATTTTCGTAGGTTACAGAAACGATGATAGGTTTTTTTCCCATACAAATCCTTAATGATTTTGAATGTTACGCAACAATGCCGATGCTCGCCGATGCTCATATTTCGAGCTTGGGCTACCTGTGGAGATTCATCAATACAGCAGCAGATCAGACAGCAGATGATGGCACGAGTTGGAACTACAGTCGACTCACGATAACTCGAACCTTCAAGGAAAATCGAAAATAGTTCGAGTTATCAGGAGCTCGAAGAAGGTGGCCAGGAGTATGGAAAAAACAGTTACTGCACAGTCAACATTTTAATCACACTTAATTGTCTCTGCTTAATTGTAGAAATGTTAAATGAAAATTGGAAGACACTTCTAGATAATAAACCAGGCGTAGTTAATCGATAGAAATCGATATCGGAAATCAATCGATATCAATCGCCGATTGCTATCGATTGATATCGATAATCGATAACAATCAAACTCACAGAGAAAATAATGATTGATTTTTATCGATTGGCAAAATCGATAACGATCGACAATCTTTCTTAATGCGACTAATTGAAATCATAAAACATTAATTTTGTCGTTTATTCTGCTTCATCTTTATGGCGTTGCTAAGGCAAGACTAGCCGAGGGCTGCGCACCGCTACTTTGGCCAAAACTTCTTCTTCTTCCTGCGCCGAAGCTGAAGATCGATAAAAAGACCAAACGTTCCTGTTGCTGTTTTTGTTCCTATAGTATTTTATTGATAATTGTAAACCTGTTGCATGCTATGATGATTGAATGACTCAAATACAGAGAACATTGTGTCGATGATTAACTTGTAACACGACAACAATCTTATCCGATAACAATCAATAATAATCGATAACGTTCGATAAATCAATCGTTATCGATTTCTATCGGAATCGATATCAATCGAACTCACAACTTTATTTCTTTATCGATTTCTATCGATTGGTATCGGAGATCGATATCAATCTTCGATTGTTATCGATTGATATTGATTATCGGATCCTGGCCTGGTATAAATCAGAACGTAACGCAGTAACACAACATTGCCTAAATAGAGCATGAGTTTTACTGTTTTGAGAAGTAAAGCTGTTTCACATAGATTTGTGACAAACAACATCAACCATCACCAGGAAACTACATGCGTACAACACGTCAATGTGAAATTCGGAATTCACTGTTTCGGACGCCAGTACACGGCGACTTTTTAAGGGCTCAAAACATGGTTCGAGTTATCGAGGGTAAAATTGTATATAAAGGATCTGAGGGGAAACAAAAACTACTTCGAGTTAGCGGGAAGTTCGAGTTATCGAGGGTAAAAATTACAGTAAATGTATGACGAAAATTCAGGGGAAATCGATTTTGGTTCGAGTTAGCGCGAGGTTCTAGTTAGCGAGGGTTTGAGTTATCGGGAGTCAAATGTAGTAATCTGACTTTCAAGAACCTTGGAGTGAAAAGCCAACTGTTTTGAAAAAAAAAATCTTAATATCTGTCCGAGTTAAAAAAAAAAATGTTTCTCGTCCCCGCCCGCTTCATTTTTTGAGGCCGTCTGTCTTTTCTCTTTTTTTTGTCATTTGTTAACTAGAAAAGTTAGACTGCGACCAGTCTCTTATTTTCTTCAAAGTCACTGCAAAGGTTTTTGTGCCTACCACAGGTAGCCTTTCAAAAAAGCCCTTCGTCGGATTTAATATCATTGTAACGTGGCGCGGGACTTTCAAAAAAGTCCTTAGTTCGATTTAATATGGCTCACTCACTTCAGGTCGACTTGTGCCAGCAAGCCTACACCACAGGTCGCCCATGCTCGAAATATTACCATCGGCAATGTTGCGTAACGTTCAAAAATACGAAAAAACGATTGTTTCTGTAGCCTAAGAATGTGGAAGGAATTAAATAAAAACGGACTAACCTCTCTTGAGATTTGTGTTTCTCCCATACAAATCCTTTTATTTTGAACGTTACGCAGCATTGTTGATGGTTATATTTCGAGATTGGGTGACCTGTGTTGCGAACGCGCTCCCTCCGTCTGAGAACTCGACGGATCTAAGAGAAAAGGTGGACTGCAAGCAGTCTAGGAAAAGTTGGAACAAACAAACCCAACAGCGTTACTTTCAACACCAATTACTCTAGAATCCTGTGTAATAAGTGCAGATGAAGCTAACAGATACATGTACACTGTGTATGGCATTCAGCGGTCTTTTACTTCATTTTGGCACGAGAAGAAGTAGCGACGCCTAGAAATAATAATTAAGCCACCAGCCCATTTTTTTTTTTTTTTAACGGAGGAAGGAGCCACTATGTGCGCGCTGCCCGAGCAGCTGCCGGGATTTTTTTTCCGGAGGGAGGGGAGACGTCTTTACACATGCTATTGCTTTTTAGTAAAATCCAACTAGTGGTCTATTATCAATGCTGCGTTCTGATTGGTTGAGCTACTACTAGGCTATATCTTATAGCCCACTAGTACCGAAAAGCGCGGGCTTTTTGGCGGCAAAAAAAGGATTAAAGAATAGCTTTAACTAGCTAAAATTTTTTTATTCTCGATATTGTTGACCAACCAGTTGGATTTTACTAAAACAATTATTCCTCTCGCCCTCATGGCCTCTGAGTCAATAGCCCATGAGGCCGAAGGCGGAATGGGCTATTGACTCAGAGCCCTTTCGGGCTCGAGGAATAATAGTTACGTAGCGTGAAATAAGTTCACTCAACACGTTTTTATTTACACCAAAATCACTAAAATTCGTAGAAATTTTTAAAAGGACGTTTTTCAGCATTTATTGGCACGTAAAATGTACTATTCTTTTACAAATGACACATGTACAGTATATGGGTCCCCCCATACAACCAGGTAGCGTTTGTACGAAGCTTGCTGTAGGTGTACAGTGAAACATAACTATCTGTAATAAGTCTTAAAACAACACTGGACCATTGATGCAGATTTCAAATATAACGTAAATAGCCCGTGCAGAGTCATCCCACCTTGTTTGAGAGGGGGCGACTGCGCACAAGCTAGATTGTAAATAGCCTGCGAGCAAGCTCTCCGGGGCGCTCCTTTTCCCACCCCACCGCCAGAGCACCCCAGAGAGCTTGCTCACAGACTAGATACCAAATAGCCTGATATAGCTCCTTTGAGGATGCTAACAACCAAACACATATATGTTTTTCCCTTGTACACTCGACTTTTCAAGTGGTGTTACAAAACATTGTCAATCAGCAAGATGCTGGTTAACAATATTATAAAAGTTTACACAAAATGATGACCACTACTTCTACTGATTTTAATGGAATTGCAGTCGTTTCGCCCAAAAGTCCATTCGCCCGAAGGTGTTCGCTAGGACTTAAGTCGATTCGCCCGATAACATACAACACTCTACAACAAGGTGAACCTGCTTCTCCGAGATGTTATTTCAGTTAACCTTGGATTCCACATACACAGTCACTGTCTTTCCATGCTTATTCCTTTTTCTCAGGCTAAAAAACGACAAAGACACATCGGGCGAATCGACTTAGTCCGGCGAACTGCCATCAGGCGAAACGACCCGTTACCTTTTAACCACGCTCGAGATATCAGGGGCACCTTCGACCGAAATATTCTAAATACGTCAGAAACGTCTCAAACAGTTTTGTCCATGATTTAGAAGCCTGTTTGATAAATTTGAAGCTTCCCTTAAAATTGTTTATCTGTTCGGATGTCTTGGAAGAACTTGGGTCATCTGGAAAGCAGGGGAAGGTTTAGGGGGCTTTTTTTTCTCATCCGAAACTGTTCCAAAACTGTCAGCTTCAATGAAGTTCGAGGATATGGGGTAGCCTTTCTTTCATAAGAAAATTCTGGGGCACGTTTTCTCTTCAAACCGACATTTTCAGGAGACCTTTTTAAAGCAGTAATTGCAATACAGTAGTCACAAAAGGTGAAAAAAAACTTTCGATAATCGTAGGTAGTCAATGGATATAATAGAAACTGAGTGCAGGGGCCGAATAGCTTAGACGAAAGGAACGGTTGTATCCAAAAATTTTTAGTTCTTTTCGAGTTTCAGAAATTTCTAGGCAATGACTTTATTCGAACTGTTATTTTATAGAATACTACACAATATATCTTACATAATGCTACAAAAGCCAGTTTTTCACCCTACAGTATGTTAAAAGTGATCTCAACGTGCAAACCCCAGCTAGGTGGTACCCTAACAAGGACACAATTACAAAGACAATTGTCTGTTCTTCACAATCCAATCAACTCTGATCTTGACTTGGGACACTGAAATATAACAACATTATTATTAGGAGTGCTTCAATGCAGTGATGATTTTGATTTTGATACAGCTGAAACCCTCAACAACGGCCACCTTGGCGACAGAAGAAAGTGTCAACTTTCACAAATGTGTCAGCGTTAAATTTGACCGGCAATTTGTGCAGTGAGTTCTACGACCACGATTGACTTCAAACTTGCAGATATAAAACTAGAGTACTCTGACGCTTATTTGCCGAAGTTAGAGAAAAATCTGTCTTATGGTTTTGAAATTACTGACATTTTTTGCAAAAATGAGGTTTAAACATATGCCGGTATCTCAAACGTTTTTATACCCGTAAGAAAATAAATAGTATTTTCTTTAAGTTCGACCATTCTTTACTACGGATGCCAAAAATCATAGAAATTGGTTAAATCATTGCTGCCGAAAAACACAATTCAAAAACATAACCAACGCGCAAATTAATAAATAGGTTCGGACCACCTTAAGAGGTGGCCGTTGTAGAGAGGTTTTAAACAAGAGTCAGCATACGGTATGTTTTTTTGTTAGCTGAGGTTCGACTGTATTTCCACTAAAAAGGACTGTGTCTTGTAGAAAAAGTACCATCAATTAACAATATTAAAATATAAAATAATGCTTAACATTAACGACCATCTTTTAACTACTGCAATCAACAAAATTCTTATCAAGAAGACATATACATGTAAAATGTAGGTTTAATTATTGAATCTGGGTGTAAGTGTTAAAGCACAGTACAAAATTACCATATGAAAAAATGGCATTTTTACTTACTTTGTTTGCATAATGTCCTTTGTCACCACACTAAAAAAGAAAGTTAAAACATAAAACAAATTAACAAGGGGAATGGACGGAAGAATTTATGTATTTACAATATAATAATGAATCTAAATGAAAGAAGACACAAAAGTGATTACTTTAAACATAAGGAGGCTATATAGCAGACCAATTAATTAGTCATCACTTATGACTGAGATCTGTAGATGTTTCTTAAAGGATGTTTAACAATGCAAACAAGCAACATTACATTAGTATGGACTTTTCAAAGCAAAAATGCAGATGTCTCTCTTGAGAAATGTCTCCATTGAGGGACAGCCATGAGACACCTCTATAACTGCACACTAAGATCAGTAGGGTTTCAACAGCGCAGGGTGTTGTACGCACAGACCTTGTAACAGGTTACTGACTCCAGTGGTCTCCTCATCATGGGCTGATCATGTTCCACATGCGCATGCACGTTCGTTGAGACAGGAATCACGCTTACATTGGACTGATTCATCTGCAAAACATTAGACCAAATACCTGCTCAACATTATTGTAAACAATTTTACAACCCGCAAAAATTACGTTAATTTTAACCTAAACACCAAGATAAAACAACATTTCACCCAAAAATCTATACAACATTATCACACATAAAATTATAATAATATTTATGACTGCAACATTAGTTGTTATTCATTCAAAACACTTCTTTGTTTCTTGATTACTTAAACTAGAGCTTCCTAAAGAAAGGTTAAGTGTAGTTGTATCTTTGAGAAAAAACAAATCTTCAAAAGTTTCAGCCACAAGATATCCTTTGAGGGTCATTTTTTACCTTAAAGTTTTCTCTATGAGGATTAGCTGGACAGCTTGATGCTTTGTGACCAGGCTGATTACAGTAGTGACAAACAATGTTTGCTTTCTTGTCGGCTGATTCATCTTTCACAGGGAGCTCAAACCTAGGACTGAAGAAACAGAAAATTTATGATGAGATATTCATTTTATCTATTTTCTGGGGCAGGATTAGCTCATCCGGTAGTGTGCTTGACTGTTGAGTGGAGGGTTATGGTTTTGATTCCAGGGAGACCAATATTAAGGGTCTTAAAATAACTGAGAAATGAAGGGACTGTCTTTACCATGCAAAAGATGACCACATAAAATGGCAGTCCTGTCTCCAGTAAGAGATTTAACAATAGCGTTCTCAATATTATTAGCACTTTCATACTTTCATACTACCACTGACTTTCAAATAAACTGCTTTTTTAAATTTAATTTAGCACTGCCAGACTTAACAGACACACAACAAGAACTAGCACATACTAGAATTATCATTATTATTTTTGAAAGTTACACATAAGAGGAATAAGAGGAACACATGGAACACAACAATGATGTGAAAATGACTTTTTGTCTTTTTGGCCCCTGGAGGGCATGTTTACAACTGTACATTGTAAATGCCAAAGAATGGTGGGAAACATTTGAATTGAGGAATGGGTCAACATAATGTGTCATGTAAAAAGCCACATTCTACGAGTGAAAAGTCACATTCGCTTCATATCATATCATACATCTGTGCTTAGGAAAAGGAAATATATTGCAGGGGACAAGAGGAGCCCGCAATCCTAAACTCCAAGTTCTGTTACACACACACGTCACATACATGTATGTAGCCAGCTTTGTTTGGACTTCACTAAAAACGAATGGAATGCACAGAAAACAATCTGAGCATGAGTATTTGGACCTTCTTTCTATCCTTGTAATCTGATGCAAAGCACAGCATTGTCGCCCACACTCCATAAGCTTTTGTTATTACTAGTCACAAAAATAATATGACAACATTCATGTATTACATAAAACACCAGTGTTATATACTCACTGCATGTGTTTACATTTGGGTCCTTCTGGACAAAACCCACATAAATAGTTCAGACAAATCACGCGTCTGACGTGGCGGTGCCGACAACTTGGACCTGAATAAAGGAGTTTAAATTACATCTATTTTATTTATTGTCCCAGTACCTGGTATTATTTAAATAAGAAACTGGTTTTGTTTTTATCAACTTATGATGATGAACTTAATATTATTCAACATGGCATGTGCAGGATAGGGATGGTCCATTTTTTTGTCTTCATGGTCACCACTTTATTGACAATGATGTTTCAACTATCTACATGTACATGCATGTACTACTGGTCTAGATATTTTTACAGTCTCAGTTTCATGACCTTTATCTTTACATAAGTTTATCAACAACATTACCAGTTACATCTTTAACTTCCCATGACAACACTCAAAGTCATGTTGAAACTCCTAGTCAATTTCTAAAATTATAGAAAAATATTCTTCTACACCAATTTTAATATTATTTCTTGAAAGCTATGCAGAGCTTTCGGAACCCATTCAGATCCCTTCATCAGTGACGTTTACTGTTATTCAGAGCCTTGTAACTTTTGTTGGTGTTCAAGAATATTTCTCTCTATTATATGGCTACAATAGTACGCCTGCCCTGATTGGCTGCTAAGCAGGCAATTTTTTCTTGTAATGACCAGGCATTACTAGCTAGATGTCCAAGGCACATACAGTCTGTGTTTAACATGATAGTGGACATCTGTGTTATGGTCAATTGACAGCTGTAGACCTTCCCGTCGTCGTTTCTTAAGCTCCCTAATGTCTAAAATGGCTTGTTCTATCAACCCACCATGTTTGCAGAATCCTCTGTCGTACCAAGGGCAGTCTTTTATTTTTGATTCTGGGTCGATATGGAGATATTGGCATTCCTTGTTGCTGCATTCTCCTGAAAATAGGAAAGCAAAAGAAAAGTTGTTAAAGATTAATAAATTCTTCCACAGAATAATTCAAAAATAATAACTGGAAAGGCCAACAAAAAGTGATAAATAGAAGATTATAAGGAATTTCCACATCTTATCACACAAACAAAAATAGCCCTCTAGTTTAAACAAAAGCGCTTCTGCTCAAAGAAAATGTAATTTGTCTCTCACCATCTTTGTTTGATAATAGCAAACATACAATATAACATAAAGAAAATGTGGCTACCAGTTAAATAAAGGTGCCACCTATGTGGCTAACATTTTTCTTCCATGGCCACTCAAAACGAACTAAAAAGAACTTTTCAAGATCCCCAGAATGAAAGGAGGGTAACTCCTTCCCCCAATCCCGCCACTACCTACACCTCCACACAACTTTGATGTATGAAAGATGCTCCTTTTAACCAAATCCGTTGCCGCCCAGTTGATTTTCTTTTCCATCTACTTAAATTATCCTAGAGAGGTCTTATTTCTAGCAATAACTTGCAAAACAGACAAGAAAAATAAAAATGACACCAACGCACACTCACCAAACTTGGAATAAAAGTAACACTCAGGCATCTTTGTCATGTCATACTCATGAAGGAATTCACACTGGTCACCTTTCTTACATAATCCTCTCAGCCAGTGCTTACATACAACTGTCTTTTCACCCTTGGTGTGTCTAAATGGACACAGTGCGCCACGATGACACACATTCCTCATAAAATATTCACATACAGCTGCACCAGATTCTATGGAACAGAACATCAATAGGAAAAAACAAAACACAAGGCAAAAAAACCTGTCATTTAAATCAATGCACAACTTTTTCAAAGTATGTATTTGCATACACCTACAAGTTTTGGCTAGATTCCAGAATACCTGGTCACTAAATATCTAACTTAAAAGACTTCTCTGGCAGTCATCCAATTTGCATAATAAATTCTGACATCAACTGCAGCACTGTGGGACTGAGGGAGCACTAGAAGACCTCGTTCTATAAGCACACTAGTTACTTGACATGGCCTGCTAGAGTGTGAGACTGGAGGAGTACTTGTTTTACTCGCTAAGATTTAAGCATTTTGGCATAATTGAACACGACTGTGGGACTGTGGGAGCAGTTTTGCAAGTGCGACATTTAGTGGGTCGGGTATTCTGCAATTGCTCCCAAGTTTTGCACAGTGCTAGGTATTAAAAAGACTGGGCCTATAGCTAGCTAGCAATATATCAAGGGAGAAACTAAATGGTAAGCAAATACTCCAAAAGTCCCGTTGTCTTGTAGACAATACAATCATCTTCAGGTGGTAGAATAATTGCTCCCGCTGTCTTAAGTGTACAGAACTTTAAATCAGATAACACATGAGAATGGTACTGTCCATTCCTTGGAATGGAAGAGGTTGCACTCCAACTTGATTGTAAAGCTGAAGCTCTATCTCGAACTTTAAATCCGCCACGCTGGCCACGATTTCCTCCATGTTGATACGAAGTAGCAGAGATAAGCTTAATTCTTTCTGGTAATCACCTCATCTAATATAATCTCCCTTAATTTTCACCCAAGTTCTAATCAAAATTTCCACATGGCGTTCTGTCAAACATGGCGTGCTAGACGTGGAGGCTAGGCTGCTAAGTTTTAAGTAGGTACTGCATATATGCCTATCTCATGTATGCCGACCAATGTCCGGGGTATCGCAGGCTCGCTGCTTTTTTACCATTGAGGGAGCGAGGAGTGAGGAAAATTTATCTACCCATAGTATACCAATTTGTATACCTGTTTTCTTTGTAGAAAATGTCTAAACGAGGAGGTAGGTCTATAAATATCTTCTCTTTTTGTCTTATTAATTTGCTTGCTAAATGGCATATCTGTGGTTGTGTACACAGGACGAGGAAAAGGACATCATAAAGGTCGAAGGCGCCATTTTACTGATGCTGAAGAATTAAGAATGGAAATGGAAAAGGAGAAACGACAGCAGGATTGGAGGGTAAAACGGCTTTATTTGACTTCATTTTGTATTTAATAAAATCAGTAAAACAATTACAAGGAAGTTCCAATGACTCGTAATTGTAGCAATATAATTGGAACGTCGTACCTGGCATATTTCTAGCTTCCTCGAAAAAACGTGATTTTTGAACTGTGGCACGCGTGGTGCAATACCCGCATAATTTCAAAAGAAGTGAATAAAATCATTAACGCATGGCATTCTTTAGTTATTGTTAGACGTACAGTACTACATAAAAAGTACAATAGCCTTATTAGAACAACACAAGGCTGTTGTTAAAATAATTAATTAGCTGTTGAGGAGCATATTAATATATAATTTATCAGCATATCAAGGTGCTTCTCATTTCCATTGGAATTATTGCACATCTAGTGCATAGTTGATGTAAAGTGCTATGATAGAATTAACTGTTTTGCCTTCTTCCTACTTAGATTGTGATGGTTTCACTATGGGTGGATTTATTTGCAGCATACATGTATAGTTGTCACATTTGCCTGCTGGAGTATTTAATTGTTTTTAAGCCTAAAAACAATTTAAAAATTCCAGTGGGCAAATGCGACGGTTATACGCGTTTGTTGCAAATGTATCCAGCCTATGTTTTGACTGAATTGAGTTTTAATGTTCTTTATCCAGGAGAGAAAAGAAGGTGAAGGGTCTGGTGATGAAGATGGAGCTACTTCCAGGAAACTTGAATCTGATAGTGATGAGGATTCAGAAAGTGAGGAAGAGATGGTATGCTACAGTCTTTTGTCTGTTTCATGCAGTGATCGTCATCATCATCATCATCATCATCCAGGAACTCTTTATTTTTACTGTAGGGAAAACCTAAAGGAGTCAGTGGTCTCATAGAAATAGAAAATCCAAACAGAGTAGCTCAAAAAACGAAAAAGGCAACCAATGTAGATGTCAATGATGATAAGCCACAGCTGTCTCGAAGAGAAAGGTTTGTAATCTTACTGTCAGTAGTAATATAAATTTATTACTGAATTGAAATGGATGAGTTGAATCATAATTATTTTGAACTGCCGATAAAGATATGAAAGTGAGAAGAGTTTGTAATGTACACGATGGTGGAAATAATAATATACCATTGCGTTATTATGAACTCGTAATGGCCTGCTGTCAGGTTGGCTTGATTAGCTCAATGGATAGAGCATTGCATCCGGGCATCACAAAGTTCAGGGCTCGATCCCAGGTCAAGCCTGAATTTTTTCAGGTTCTTTTTCAACAGCTTAGTTTGTTCATTCTACTGCTAAGATCTTGTTCACTTTCATATTAACTATTACTCATGCCCAAGTGAGGGACATGTCAACTTCCTCCCTTTTCTGTCTTGGGACATTTTTTGCAGCCCCAGTTCTCATTTCATTTCACTCACCCAGGCTGAATCTGCGAGCGGGCAAGATGAAGTGAATTTGTGTTCTGATTGGCTACCTGAAGTTTGGAGGTTTTTTTTTTCATCATGGCAAGAGATTGATTCTTGCACTTGTCAAGGTTTCTTTGGTTCACTTATCTAACAACCTTGAGTCCAGAAAAAGTCGTCAAATTTTGCATCCACAAATTTGTATGAAGCCTGTGGTTTCTGTGCATTCTACAAGAGTCAGATTAGTGAAAAAGCTGTGAAACAGGGCCAGCAGTTTTTTTTACTGTGATGAAAAGAATCTTTCATGATATTGATACGGTAATTTAAAGATCGGGGTTTATTTATTGCACCCTAGTAACTGACTGTGTCAATATCTCCTCATGTTCAAGATGATCAAAATGGAAACAGGCTTTCTTGAGTTTTTAATTGTTACTGCAGGTTCTGTTTTTCCAGTATTAGGCAGGGATATAGCTAAGAAAATGATAAGCAGGCTTTTTGGTTATTCAAGCCAACTGTTTTACTGATCTCCATCTCTAAAATTCCCACATCTTTGTTTTCCTTTCAATTTGAGCTGGTGATAAGCTCTTTTTCAGCCAGCAGCTGGCTCTTTGCGACATCCCTGATTAGGTCTTTTTCAATCATGTGGTGACCAGCTATGTAAATTTCTTGGAACAAAGAATTTTTTTATACATGAGAAAAGATTTTATCTTACCTTGAAAGCAGAGGTTTCTTTCTGGCATGGCTTTCAGCATTTGTGATCTCATTTACATTGCTTGTCAGGTGCATAGACACAACTGACATGCCACGCAAACAAATGCGCAAATGCTAAAAGCCATGCCAGGAAGAAACCTTTGCTCGCAGGGTAATTTGATCCTCACAGAGATTTTTTGGTATACCGACATGGCCGCTGTGATGTCATGACAAAATGATCTATTGCTACAACATTTTGCTCCCTAAGTTTGTAAATGATGTTTTTATGACATAGAAAATTGAGGTGTGCTTTAAGTCCATGAAACAAAAATAAACAAAAAGCTTGAAAACCACTGCATACCTTTTGACCCACTAGGGGCTCTGGTGTCTTTTACTTTCCAGTTTCTTTGCTTGTTTGGTTGGAGAGTTTCATCACTTTCATGCTTTGTGAAACCCTTTCAGGAGCACTGTTGTAAGTGTTACCTTGTAACTTTAACTACTACCTTCATAAATTGTTTTGAAATTGATTTTAGGGAGGAAATTGCCCGGCAACAAAATATAATGCGAGAGAGGAAACTTCAAGCAGAGGGTAAAACAGATCAAGCTCGGAGTGACTTAGCTCGACTAGCAATCATTAGAAAACAGAGAGAAGATGCAGCACGGAAGAGAGAAGAAGAGAAAAAAGGTACAATTTTATTGTCTCTAAATTCTGAAAGTTTACTTAAAATTCCTAGTGTTTGAAATTGGAAACTACACAATTGTTTGCTTTGTTTGACAACATACCGGTAACTATCTCGGGTATGAAGCATTTTCAACCAAAAGAAGCTCATAATTCAAAATCCTCAGGTATTTGATTGTAGTTTATTTAATCAGTGTTTGCAAGGTGGGTTGCTTGAAAATAGTGATAAATAGATGCCGTAAAATTCCGAAAATAAGCCCCGGGGCCTATATTTTTCAAAGGCCGTTTTTGAGGGGCTTATTTTTGGAGGGGCTTATCTATGGAGGGAAATTTGCGTCTCAAAATCGATGGGGCTAGCCTTATAGTTGGAAGTAAATTTACCGTTTTTGCTTTGTTTTACTTTGTATTTGAGGGCAATTTTCCAAGTACAAGCCCCCGGGGGCTTATATTAAATTTTGGAGGGGTGATTTAATGGAGGGTTTTTTGCATTACCGGTTTGGGGGGCTTATATTTGGAGGGGCTTAAACATGGAGGGGCTTATTTTCGGAATTTTACGGTATGCAAATATTGGTAGTTGTGATTATACGATATTTGTTTTAAGCACTTATCTTTCCTTTTTTTCTCTCAGCGAAAGAAGCTGCTCAAGCTGCAAAATCTGCAAAGCGGTAATAGAGGCTACATGAAGGATGACTGACGATCTACAGCATCCCTTGCAGAGAATTGACTTATAGAGGAATGAGCACAATAAGAAGCCCTATGGCCAGAGATATTCATATGCTTGCTATATCTTGTGGAATAACTTTTTTTTCCTTTTTTCCTCAAACAGAAGAGAAATTTGAGGCCCAGTTTGTACGCTTGTAAGATAATGTAACCACGTCCTTACTGCGCTTTTCATTAACATGCTAACTCTGAAATTCAACAGCCAGCTTACAATTGCATTTTTGGCCACCATCAGTCATAATTACGATCACAAGCAACAAACCTTGAAACACAGAAAATAACTCAAAATGGATCTAAATCCACCAATCACAAACCACCATCCATGAACTTTTGAACTTGCAGAAAGATCCTTCTGTTTCGTCAGAGGTCTGTTAAGATGATTGACGGCAGTAGAGAACAAAAATGTTAGTTGGCTTTTGAACTTAAGAGTTTGCGTGTTATTGGAAAGGGCAGTAACTGTCCTTGACCCATCCTCGACTATTTTCATTGTAACAACAATGCCAAGTTACAAGTTAAACCTCCAGCGGCATTTAACAGTTTCAGAGATGTTTGTATGGAGAAGTGTATAATAAACAATTATCATACCCTTTTCTGGGCTTCTGATCAGCAGTGTGAGTCCTTTATCTCAAATAGTTATTGTGTTCAATGTAGAAGAACGCACTTCTAATACATATGGCTCCTGATTTGAATTGAGATTGCATGGAACAATCCTCATTGGGCCACGCATTTGGCATCCCTGCAGATTTTGCAGGGGCTAATGACATCACCATCAACTTGGCAAAAGAGAGAGAGCCTGGTATGGAGATTCGGTCGAAAGTACACCGCCGCAGGTACACCGTAATCTTTGATTATTACCAGTTCAAATTTGGACCATCTCGGATGGGTTAGAGAGTTTGGGGTCTGGGGCCGGCAGAATTGCAGAGACCTGTTTGAAGTAAGGATAAATCCCTTAGTACCAGTATTGCTTGTTTAAATATTGCCTTTTCGTGGTTATTGTTAGGAAATGTCAGAATTCAGAATTCTTCAATTGCATAAATTGAATAGAAACTTAGCTCACCAATTGTTGAAGAGGAAGCATTGCAATTCAAATATTATTTTGTTCAACTTAGTAGAAACTAAAGGTCTGGACAGGGTATTTATATCGTAATGAACTTGCATCTGAGTTGTTTTCAGGCCCATAGCTAGAATTTTTTACGGGGAGGTACGATCCAACAAGGAGACAGACTAAATGATGCCAGAGGCGCAGGTCTCTGGGATGGAGGGGAATTAGGTTGCCGGAGACTGCATTTCGAGCATTTTGAAAAACTGGGTATTTCTCAAACTTTTAATCTTCAAAAGTATGGAGTACTTCATTTTACAATTTTTTAGAATGACAATGCTGGATGTCACTATTTAAACCGTGACTCACAAGAAAATAAGAGACTACTCGCAGTCTACACAATGGCTTGCTTTCCTTGCCTTACAAGGCGCTAGCTTAAATCATTTTAGCTGATACCTTAACCCTTTAAGCCCCAGTATCCACATACAAATTCTCCAAACTGATGTCCATACATTTCCTTAAAGAATGAGTTGAGAGAATTTGATAAAAGATCAAGGCATTTTTGCTGGGGTGATCATTTTATTAATTCTCATAACTTATCTGTTGACAATGTATGGATATTGTTAGGAGAAAATTGATCTTGGTCACTATTGGGAGGGTCAAATAGAAAAGGAAAGCAAGCCATTGTAAGGTTTCTTGGGGCGCTTTCCAAAGTTAGAACAGGCCAGGCAGATCAAAGCCGGACCAGTCATTTTGACAATGAAAAATGCTTTTTTCAAAGAGTTTTTGTTAAAAGACCATTTCCTTTATGCATGCTATTTGGGATCTGACTGGACAGTTTTGATTAAAAGTGAAATTCTCATTTTGATTGGAATGGTCTGGCCGCTCAGTTCTGTTAAATGGAAAGCACCCTTAGTTTTAAACCCATAAAATGGCTGAAATAAAACTGTCCACAGCAGGCTACACTTGTGAGGAAAAAGACTAGCAAAACTATTTAGCTGACGAGGGAATATAAGAGAATTTCAGAAAATTAAGGTGGCTCTGGACCAACAGAGTAACATTCTTCTAAACTATGCAAAAAGTGTCGGCAAACTGATTACTATATTCAACAATGAAACATCGGAGTCATTAGAGTCGTTTTTTGATTGATACCCTTATTTGAATGGCTTAACTTAGTTTAGGACTCATCCCTAGACTCGAAAGTGAGAACTTCCTTTTACAGCTTAATTAACAGCATCACTTGCCAAATAAACAGAAAAGCAAAGTCTCAGTAGCTCCTAAGTGTTTATCAGGGTGTCCTTACTGTCATTTACAGACTCTTATTGACTCTTGTTCTGTTTTAAAAATCTGAAACCAGAATTCGGTGCTCAAATTCTCAGCTCAGAGCTAAAGCTCAGTTTAAATTTTGAGGGGATTACAACAGCCTATATTTTGGTGTTTTTCTTGAATAATACTAAGAAGAAATAAACAGATTGTTTATTTGTACTGCAAACAGATTTAAATCAAGGACAAACTGAGGTACAGCATTCGCTCATGAGACCTAACAGTATTCTGCGCAGCAAATAAGTCGTTGAAACATTGCATATCAACCTTACGTACAAAAAAAGCAGGCCACAGTTGTTCAAAAGCTGGATAGCGCTATCCACTGGATAAATCGCTATCCAGAGGATAAGAAGTAGTCGGACCAATTGCTTTATCAAGTGGATAGCGCTATCCACCTTCCGAACAACTGGGGCCATGACTTTATTGAATCAAGTTACCCTACGATAGTACAGGAGCGTGATCATGTTCTAGTTGACAAAATATTTGGCGCCCGCTTCATATGAACAACCAAAGAAACAAACACGCGGTTTTTGAAGCCCAAACACAGTACACTTTATTGGTAAGAAATACGTTAAGAATACATGTATCATAAAAACATATGAATAAAAATACGAGAACACGACAGCCGGACACGTAAACCCTGAAAAAAACTGCCAATTTTGGAGAAACGGGGACCGTGTGCCTCCAACCATTGCTATGGTGGTGCCTTTGGGGTCTTAAGGCCTGCAAGCTTATGTAAATATGAGAAAAAAATTTTATCTTTAAGTAAATAGAAATAACTTCTTAGCTTAGCTAGGCTAAAAGAAAAGAAATACCGTTTGCTGGCTGAGTTGTCTGAGTCGGCAAGGCTGACCCAGAATACTGAGCGCAACTTAAACATCTCACGACTGTCGCCGTTTGAAAGTGCGCAAGCAATGACATTAAAGCTCTTTACGAGCACATTAACTTAAATCTCTCTTTTTGTACCTGCAGAACTGAATTATGTTTATTGAACCAATGTAAAGGTTTGAAAGCTATGATTCCGTGCCTTCACTCGGCAGGTGACCAGTATTGAGTTTTAAATTTGTTTTTGTTTCTACAATTTTAGAGCAGGGAAAACATTTCCTTGGAACCCCTGAAAATCTTTATGCATTATAAGGTTATTGCTGGTTATCTTACATGTTAAGCTATGAAATTAGCGAAGTCAGTGGCGTTAATTAAGAAGAATTCAGAAGTTCCAAGTTACGCTGTTACGCCGGTTGGTAGCCGAATTGATGAATTCTACATCTCTCTCAAAAATTAATATCTTGCCAATAATGTAAGATAGCTTTCTCACTTTACATCATGGTTCTCCGGCACATTTGCTACAGTCATATTAACCTTATTCCATGTTCATCTAGCACGAAACCAATACTGATAAGAACAAATAAACTACGGATTTTTATTATTTCTTTTGCTCTAACAGCCTTTTAAGATTACCAAACCAAATTCATGACTATTTACTTCTACTATCTTGCTTTCTAGTTCGTAAAATCCTAAGCAGTGATTGGCCCTACGAGAAAGTAGTGCTGTAAAAGTCTTATTTCCATGGTGACTCCATAGGGTTTGCTCACCGACAAACTCTGAGGTAACAACAACAATTTCTTTATTTTCATAAATGCTTTGAAAGAGTTCAGTTCGTACATACAGATCGCGCGTTAAACCGTTGTGATTCATCGACCGAGAATGATGTTACTACTTCTTCCCATATAGGCCCAAGTTCAAACTCGCTGAAGTTTAGAACCGTTGGCCGGTTTACAGAGAAAAACTGATAAACGATAAAAACTGAGTAGAAGAACAAATTGTCGAATTTAAACCTTATAGAATTGGCTGAATCCGTTTTCTTCAACGATCAGTGTGTTTTCTCGTGAAAGCAAGGGAGAGCGGTACGAAAAGCATCGAGTTTAAACATGGGCCTTACTTAAATATTATAGAGTCTATCGTAGTTTAAAGTTCATCTTCGCTTAGTTTCTCCTCCAAGTAGGGCGGTAGAGTAGTGAGTGTACATCCACAATCTCCCTCCAATATATGACTAATATGGACTCTTGAATTGCACTCTTTTCCTCATGGGTGCTGTTGGAACGAAACATTTTGGAATCATTATTTTTAATGTTTAAATATTAAGAATCTCGCAGGTCTATTTACTATAGCTGCAGAGTATTTTCGTGGTGTATTTTTTTGTACCCTTAAATTTATCATAGGGGTAGGTGCCTTCAGTGTCTAATGCCACTTCTATTTTGCTTTGTATACAATTGAATGAAGCAAAAATAATCCATTTTATGGAGTTTGAAACCCATAGTATCTTAATCCAGAATGTGTTTTCTGTTCTTCCTTTGTACTTTACAACTTTAATAAGTAAAGCACGTAAAGCTTACGACTGAGGCAAGTCAAATCTTCTCGTTTTCAAAGCTTGTTTTCCTTGACACCTCTAGTTCTAGTCTTTACCCTTACTCTTATGAAGCTGACTCGTTCTCAGCCTTCTCTTTTGACTCTTTTGCTCTGGGAATGGTCACGTGAGACTATTACAGCATCTGAGCCAGGGGCATTTTTCCACGCACCTTCCTCGTTGATATTTAAGAGAGAGCAGAGGGGTGACTGGAGATCGAGTCAGCTATTGAAGAAGGAAAAAGGTAAGTGTTTGGTGCTCACCAGGTGAAGACGCCATGGCCCTTTACTGAGCTGCGGGGTTTCTTCTTCGGAGTACAAGAACATAAGCACTATCATCATCATCATCGTCGTCGTCGTCGTCAGTTGTCATCATCATCATTGTTAGCATCATCAAAATAATCGTCAGCATCCTTCATTGTCAGCATCATCATCATCATCATCGTCTTCGTCGTCGTTGTCAGCGTCATCTTCATCGTTAGCGTCATCGACATAATCGTCAGCATCCGTCATTGTCAGCATCATCATCGCCATCATCATCATCCTAACCATTGTCATCATCATCGTCGTCTTCAACATAATCTTTAGCATCAGCCTTGTCATATCATCATCATCATCGTCGTTATCACCATTGTTAGAGTCATCAACATCATCGTCAGCATCATCAGCAGTCTTCATCTTCATCATCGTGTGCAACAACAACAACAACTTTATTCTTTGTACAAAAATACAACAAGTACGTGAATAACACAATTATCTAGTAAAAACAAAAATCTTAAACTATTAGAAGGATTGGAAGATTGCAACTAAATAACACTCAGAAGTTAAGTGATCTAATTAACACAGCGCTTACTGATCGACGTACAAAGCATTAAGACTCTTTTAAATGATAACACAGAAAAAGACAAGCAAACATTGAAACCTTTAGCAAGTGTGTCTACGTACCTAATTTTAATAATGATCAGTCTTTCTCAGCGCTTCGGCATCATCATCATCATTATCATCATCACCTTTGTCCACGTTATCATCATCATCATCATCATCATCATCATCATCATCATCAATGTAACAGGCATCAGTCTTCAAGCCCTCTTCACATCGCGATACCACATCAGGCTGCTTAGCTTGTCGACGTTCACTGCCTCTGAATCTCTCAAGACAAAAGTCAAGACCACACGTTTAACTGAACTTATTATCAAGGCTTACTAGACCAATAAACCCCGCCCCCCCACCCACCCACCCACCCACTCCTTCATTGGTTCCTTGCGTTTAATAAGTTATAAAAACAAAACAGCAAAGACAAAAGCTATATTGCGTTTCCAGATCTTTCCGATACTCACATCGTGCTCATATAGTATAAAAGCAGCACAGTTGGAAATTTGATACAATTGTTTAAAACTAAAAAATAATACAGGTCAATAGGGATAAATCTTGAAAATAATGACTTGCGCTCAAAAGAACCGAGAGAAAAAAAGGTCAAAAAAGTAAATAAAATTTAGAGAATGTAACAAAAATGAACTTACTTTAAAGTAATAGTTAATAAATGGAATTAACAAGATAAATTTCAAACAATAATAATAATGATCGTACATAATGATTGTAATAGGAAAGGGAAATCGTTAATACTTTTAGCTGGATTTTTGAAACGTGACTACTTAGTTACGTTTTCAAAAATCAGTCTAGATTTTTTTTGCTGCAGCTGTTTGTGAAATCCTTTTCTATTACTATTATCATTATCGTGATCATTATTAATATCCCGGTTATTATTCATTTGAATTTGTATTTAGTTTCATCATTATGGGATATTTTAGTATTTATTATTTTATCACTATTTATCTATCTTTTTTGTTTTTGTGTGTTATTCATTTTGAATTCATTTTTGCTCCATTTTCCTACATTTATTTCCTATTTTGACCTTTTTCTTTTCTTTAATTTTGTGATTCCAATTAGTCCACCCACATTTTACTATTTCAAATGTTATCCCTACTGGCCTTAAAATCCTCCGAGAAGAACACATATAGCATCTGAAATATCGGGAGAACTCAAGTCGCTTTTATCTTTGCTGTTGTGTCAACTACAGTTCTATCGATTTTGTTAAAATAGCTGGATTTGGATGTCGTCTAAATTACCAAAGTTTCAATGGACGTTTTCACCTATTGGAAAAAGACATGGCCGAATCATCATCATCGTCGTTGTTTGACATCATCATTACCTTAATCGTCGTCGTCGTCATCATCATCTTCATTGGCATCAGCAAGATAATCATCATAATCAATGCAATAGGTGTCAGTCATTTATCTTGCCCTCTACTCATGACTGTGCCTTGTCAGACGCACAGTCATGAGTAAACTGAAGAAAGATTGTACTTGCCTCCGGTCGAGTTAAGCAGGCTCCTTCACATAATTTTCGAAGCACTGACTGCAGGTTTGACGAGGCGCGACATCTGAAATCTGGATCTGTATAAAATAGATCTCAAGAACAAGATATTTAGCTCACTGGCAAAGGGATGTTGTTCCTCAGTAACTGAGAGCCTATTACAGATTGCGCTCTTCTTAGTTAAGTAGGCCTAGGTTTGAATCCCATTAACGCCTTGTATTTGCTTGAAGTAACGTCACAGTTCAGCAAAGTTCACAGTGGATCATAAGAACTCCATTGAAGGAGAAGAAGTGTTTTATTATGGGGACCTTCAAATGAAAGTTACGATTTGTCTCTAGGCAATTGAATTAACAGCTACATGTAGCGAGCATAGCCTCCTCCTGCTGTCTATTTAAGTAGTGCTCTGTAAGTTCACAACTTGAGCAAATGCGGGTACTGAGTTCTTTTATCATCAGTTTTCTTTCCTGGTATTTTTTTGGCAAGGTTGGGTTGAAAGTGTTGGTATTTTTCTTCTGTACTTACCTTTAATCTGCCAGGTGGTTCGTTCAAATAACTCTCTATGTAATAGATAAAGAGATGACACTTCCGGCTTGCTTTTCCGCTCGCTGACTTCTATCAGCAATTTCTGACCTAACTGCAAGGTTTCTCAAGAACTTGGATTAAGAATGTAAGCAAGTTTTCTCATTTTTTAAAAAAAATTAATTCTGTCACTAATCCCTTTTAATATCCTTGGATTCGAGTTTCGATCTCAGTTTTGGTCTATCTACGCGGTAGCCAAACCGCTATTTCGGATATGACCTCTTGGACATTCCATTCAAAGAGTGACTTTTAATTATCGTTGTAGAGCTTCGAATAAGTAAGGGGGGGGCGGTCATCCATTCCCTGAGATAAAGGAGAGGCCCGGTCTCCCCAATTTTTTTTTCGGTCCTTCGGGCCTCAGTTTGATCTAAAAATAAGGGGAGGTGGCAGGACCCCCGGGGACCCTCCCCTGGTTCCGCCAGAAAGTCATGGCTTGAAATGATAATCAAAGGCTCTATTTCATTTCTTTTCAGAATAATTGCGTAAACATATTTTACCTTTCCAGTTCTTACCTCGGATCTGGTAGCTAGGGTCACATGTTGAAATTCCATTGTCAATGGGCCGGCTACGACTGCGGGTTTGGAAACAACTTCTGGAATTGCTCAGACCTGAACAAAAAGGTTCTTAAAACAGATTATCAAAGCAACAGTTTTAACATGGCAGTTGAAAATGAACTTTAAAGTATGCAGCTTCTCTCTGACACTCTGGCGTTTGAATCTCATTAATATTTCATATCGATTTGCTTTTGAAGCAATGTTCATGGGTTGGAATCCCACTGGAAAATAGTATTTGGAAAATAGTTACGAGTTTTGATGCAGTAGAGGCATAATTCACTTTAAAACACTTTTCTTAAACGACCCTTGTTTGGGTAAGTTTGTTTATCCTCTTGAAGACGAAGGTTTTCCTATGTTCTGGTACTTACAGGTTGCACATCACTGCTGATGGGCCACGTCACGGCTGGACGTCTTCGACCTAAATAAAATATTTCTTAAAAGCAAAATCAATAACATCAAAACACAAGCTTTGTTACGCACTTGGAAACTAATCGCAAACTCTATTTCGTTTAAAAGGGCTTGGAATTGCTAGACTACTATCAGCTATCATCAAACAGATTCGAATTCACCAAGTGTCGTTTTGGATCCCAAGTCTTGAAAACTGCATTCTTTGGTACATTAGGAGCACCAGTAAATAAACAAATGTCGTAGGTTTGAATCCCACTGGGAACGAATAAATTCTAGTATCATTCGAGGATAAGTGCATGAATCAGCACAATCAGATTTAAACGTACTCACGTTCCGTTTCATTCTTCCTTGCCTCTTAGACGCTGCTGTCGAACGCTAACTTCATGCACTAAATCTGAAACCCGAAAAGAGATAATCTAACAGTTAGAACATAAACAGATACCTGTCTTGCCTGTAGAACTTTGGGTTGTTTTCCAGTCGTAATCAGCGTCGATATGCATTTCTTCAGGAACGCAGCCAGAGGAAAAAAACTTCCAAATGAGCCTCTAGAGAGCATACGTCACGTGCATTCAGTTTGCTGTGGTCGGTCGTCAGAGGGCGCGCCCAAAGAGACGTATTCGAGGCGGCGATGTTCGAGCCAAAAAAAGATTTAAAAGACGATGTCCGATGTTCCTGAAATGAAACTTTTTAAGTTATTTATTATCGGTTTAAAAAAAAAAATACAACGGTGAAGCGGCATTGTGTTGATCATATTTTATTTTTTTCCTGAGAAGCAACTCCGTTACAACATCATCTAACTTATCCGAATTATTTAGTGCTGGTTTAATTAACAAAAAAAAAATAAAAAGAAAAACAAACAAACAAACAAGCTGATGATATACCTTTCGTTTGTTAAACTTTATTATTCATCAACTTTTAATTACGTACAATTCAGCCACATTAACCTTAAGTTCCTTCCCTTCCTTCAGCACCTCACGGACGACTTTCAAATAGGTAATTCCATGCGTTTCTTCAAGAACGCATCCAAAACGCAGTACGGTGGTCGGAAAAAAGTCATCTTGAAAGGGCGCGCCCAAAACGTGTGCGTCCATTCACCCTTGAAAAAAGTGGCGGAGGAGTCCAATAAAGATAAACTTATTGATTTCAGACGCACCTGAAATTAAATGAGTTAGTTGTTTGTGTTTTCATAGCGAACACACTGATGCGACACTCAAATGTCACTCCATGTGAGTAGTTTAAAGACATCACGCTCACAACTCAGTGTTTTATATCTGTTTTATTTTTTTTGCCTTAATTACAACAAGTATTTTGTAATCTCGCTGCAAATCAAATCATGATTAGTATTTATAATTAGTTAAAAGACATCACACTCACAACTCAGTGTTTTAGTTTTGTTTTATTTTTTTTCTGTCTTTATTACAACAAGTATTTTGTAATCAGCCCTGCAAATCAAATCATCATTAGTACTTATAATTAATTACTCTAAAGATTTAGCTTTAAAGTAAAAGAAAAAACCACACAGACAACACATCAGATTCAGTGTTTTTTATTAAATTGAGTTGGCTGTTTACAGAAATTAAGTAGTCTATTTATAGATGGGGTGCGCTTCTTAGAATTTGACGTCCGAGAAGACCGAGGAGTGTGACATGTGTCCATAAAACCTTGACACCTCGAATGAAACACACCAGGGTCCCTCAGACGGTACGCAGGGATAATTGGCGGCTTGCTATGGAGACTTTGTCTATACCAAGCCTTCACAATATTTGAAGCCGAATCCGAAATAAGATCGAAAGTCGAGTCGAAAACCGGAAAAAGACGAATGGACCGAACCGAAAATCTAATCTCCTAAAAAAATAATAAAAAATCCACATACCTTGTGCCACATTGGATTATTACTTGGACTGATTGATGTGGTACAATGTTTGCATAAGCTACGAAGCTTAGCTTTTTACGAACAAAGTATTACTAGGAAATTCAATGAGACAATAACGAGTCAGCTTTGCGCAAACTTTGTACCAGCATAAATCAGCCCTACCTTATATAGGCTGCTGTACACCGTCATGTTCCTCCACCAAAAGACCAGAGAGACTGTGGTCCACAATCCAAAAAAGGCGTAGGTAGCGGGAAAAAAGAAGAAGTCGTAGAAGTCCATGATGACGTGAAGTTGTTCAAAGGTGAAGTTCGGCCGGCCAATTAAATTTAATTATAACATGTTGGTGGCTGTCTCAACTAACATTGGACTACGCGACATTAAGAAGTGCGGAACAAGGGATCAGACATCAAAAAAATTCAACTAATTTCAGAATTATGGCGACTTTTATGAAAAATTGAAAAGAGGGGGGTGTTGGGGGGATGGATATAGACCCTTACGGATATCAACGTTAGTTAAGACAGCTCATTAAAGTTATTGTTATATGCTGTCTCCTCTGTCTTTACCTTGCCTTCCTAATGATGAAGTCGTTTTCACTATGATGTCTTCGGCGTCTGTTTGCAACATAGCCAATTTACATTTTAGCGTGGTTTTCTTCAGTTCAATTATGACCCTTAACCAAACGCAAATATAATGACCTTAGTAGAAGCAGAATGACGTGTTAGTTCAAACGATCATCATCATCATAGTCGACGTCATCATCATCATCATCATCATTGGCTGGTTTAGTCCTATATGTTTCTCCTTGTCAATTCATCGCCGCAAAGGCAGCTACCTCGCCTACTTAATTAACTGGACTATCTTTCTGTACATCTGGAGGCTCTTTGTTCTTCTTTCTTCGGCCGGCCTCTTTCCTTGATGTAGCAATGGACCCACAATTCAATCACATACAGTAGGATCAAAAGCATTTTTATTCACTTTTCAAAAAGCAACTATTTCTTGTTACAAGATTCAGGGAAAAAAGTAAATAGACAGCCTGCTGCTTTAGGATTCACTCCCAGTCATGAAGTATTTCAAGAGCTGTCGGGGGTAGAGCACTGCAGGCCAATCTCGGATGAGGACTAAGATCGAAACCAATAGCCACGAACGGTCGACGTGAAGACTACGTACGCCTACCATTTGTAGACGACCTGTGCCTGCGTTCTGCAATGCAGGGCTTCCTAAGAAGAAAACTCTCCAGCAAGGCAAAATTAACAAGAAGACAAACTAAACTGTCCTAATGTCAAAGATGCCACATCAGAGTATCCTCTCCTGCTACTTACTGAAAGACTATCTATAACCTGCGAGGCTTTCACCTGAATGCCATTCAGGGGCACGCATATCAAGGTATGGTGAGCCTCCACATGTGTGTCCCCGAAATATTCGGCCGGTTAGCATTCTCGTAATTACTTCGCAGGCTACTAACTTTGCCTAAAAGCCGATCGCCTTGTTCGTGCTCCTCCAGTGATGAAACTGCGTCGTAGATTGGTCTCGAAGACGTCCTACGCTTACGATTTGTAAACGATCTAGCCTGTGGTGTGTGGATTGTCCCATGTTGCCCTGGTAACCTGCAACAAGGTGTTGGCTCTTCGTGGGAAGAAACGCCAGGTCGAAAATTACCTTCTTTGTAAGACTAAACCTGTCAACTGATCTACCCTCACAAGTTCGAAGTCTGAAAATCAACGCGCATAAAAAATTTTCGCTTCGCATTCGTACTGTTTAACTTGAAAAAAAGTCAAATTGGAATAGGCAAGAGCAGACTCGAATTTGCGAGACTAACCTGACTATCTACCTGTAACCAGAGAGTCCATTGAGCCTGCAAGTGGAGGCCAAATGAGGTCCTCTCACTGTAGCTAAATGGTCTTACGTCTCAAGTTTACTAAGTTACGTCTTAAAATAATCACTGTCTGGTTGAACCTTGCGAGTGATTGCTTCACTTGCCTAGCGCAATGACTATGAAGTGAAGTGTGATGAATTGAATTTGGCGCAACTAAGCGGGAGACTGCAGTGACGATGACGACGACGGAAACCAGGCGGTGAGTCCATCCGAAAAAGGCGAAAAAAACGCAGCCGAACAGTTTCCTAGAAGCCAAGCCGAACCTAAAAGCCGATTCCTAAATGCCGAACTTATGTCGCTGACCGAACACCTGCAAAGGAACCCAACCTATAGAAAAGGGCAGGGGAGGCCCTTACCATCCCGGGGAACCCCACTAACTAATCTAACTACAGTTAAGTTAAGCCGAAAAAGATGTCCGAAAACGTCAGGCCGAACGTGTGTGGAAAGTATGCTTTACAAGGTTCATCCAGAGCTCTATATACCCCCCTTGACCCAACCCACAAACAATGCACCTGACCTGTATCATTTCAAGAGGCTGGGTGTGCTGTGCTGATTTGAAGTGGAACAGTCAAGGATGGTAGTCTGTTGGGCTGATCTGGTGGTCTGGTGTGGCGGTGGTTGTCTGATCTCATTGGCTGATTTTGGTGCTCTGGTCTGAAGATGGTCTGGATCTGAGACTCCTCTGATTGTCTGGTGTGGTGGTCTGATCTGGGGCGGATCTTAAGGGCTGCTGTGGTGGTCTGGTTTTATGGTCTAATCTGGAGGTCTGCCTGAGAAAGATGGTCTGGTCTGACGGCTAAAAATTAAAAAGAAGAGAAGCTGGGGAAATAGTAATGAAAAGGCTCTTATCGTTTCAGAGAGCTACGTAAAGAGAAACGGAGGAAAAATACGGTAATACTTAATTTTTCAAATTCAGCTGTAATTGAAAACTCTCATGCCCTGAAATGGTTTGCAAAGACTCAATCAAACTATATAATACAGGGGCTGTGCTGACGATCTTTACGAATCTTTTCCATTTGTAGAATGAATCGTAAATTGTAATGTTCATCACTATGGTAACAATCCAGGCTAGGCCGCAATATATTCGCGCGACAGATCGCCCGTGATGCAGTGACATCATATGAGGTTGGTTTTTATCAGAGGGCAGTTAATCTGAAAACTGGCCAAATATAATGAAAACTATCTGACTTGTGCAAAAACTGATCACAATTTTACAACTTGATGTCAATTTAAAAGTCATTCCTGATCCCAATCTATTTAATCGTCAGTTGTCTAATTGTTCATCGTATGTAACTGTTTAAAATCATTTTAAACTATAAATTGCATGTATATCTCGTCGATTCACTCATTTAACTACGGTTCGTTTTTTACACGACCCTGTTTGAGTGTAACAATCCAACGCAAGACAGAGCAAGACCTTAACAAATTTCAGATAATCAAGCCTGATTATAGTAGTTGCGCTCGAGGAAGCTCAAGTAGCGAGTTTACAAAAAGAGTTGTTCGAAATTGCCCAACTAAAAACCAAGTACCAAGTACCAAGTCACGTTTTCATATCACGTTAATGCAAGGTACTTTTTCTTTATTCTTTTGAGTATAAATTTTTGTATAAAAGTTTGCGAAAAAAAAAACTTTAAACCTTCTGCAGACTTTGAGGCTTTCCGCTATAGCTATTATTAGTTGATATCATTTAAAGTAGGAACGGTGGCCGGTTTCCGTCGAGGTTATTAAACCTCATAAAAATCTCGCTGTCATGTTGAATACTGGGGAAAAAAATGAATCAAATTTGTCGTCTGTTATGGTGAATTACTGTCTGTGTCACCAATATGAATTTGGATGAAGCGCAAAATATGATTTGAGCTTCGCTTGTATTTTAGACAGCCACGTGTTCGACCATGTACGAACTACACAGCGCTTTCAAAATTATAAACTATGAATAAATTTTGCTGAGTGAACATTTGGCTTTGTTTCTGCTCGCTATTTCTCCTCTTAGGACAAACTAGTTTAAAACAAGAACATTCAACAACGAAATAACTTAATTTTAAGTTGGACTCGTCGGAACACAAATTTCAACCGTACGGACGATAAATTTAACAAGTATATAAGTATAATTCACCTCGTGGGCTGGTTTTAACATCCCAGACTTCTTCGTTCACAGTTAGCTTTCTTTGAGAAGCTGAGAAAGACAGCTAGGCAGTTTAAAAGAGAGGCTCTTGACAGTTTCTCCTTCGTGAGCAACCTTCGCCAGCTCTCACAACTGAAGTTTCCAATTTTTGAATGTGGCGCGGAGCAACGTCATGTTTGATTTGAATAATAATTTCTGATTGGAGTTTGTTACTGCACGTGTCTATGTAGCAAGAACAAGGATTGTTTACGACAAACACCTCTGGGCAAGCCATTTGGGACTTGTAAGGTTAATTAATTAACATTTCAAATAAATTCTTTAAAAAGGTCTTCGGGGAATAAACCATGTAAGGCGAAAAACTTTTTAATTTATTTGGTAGGAAAGGAAAAACTTGCCAAGTCGTGACATTTTGCTGCTGTTTGGACCTTGTAAATGAAACTTGACAAATGTTTGCTTGGCAAAATGATAAAGATAAAGATTTCCCATTTTAATGCAGGAGTTTACGGTTTTTTGATGCAGCTCAACGTAAAACTTTAGCCAAGGTTTTCAAAATTATTATAAATATAAGAAACCTCAAAGGTGAAAGCACTGACTGTGATACAACAGCGATAACGTAACAATAAGCTTACCAGAGCAGGACGGTCTCAGTTCGTTCTGTTTAATAAACTTTCTTTTCTCCGTATGACTAAGTTATCGCTGTCAACGAGGCGTGTGCTTCGCATTTTTAGCGCTAATCAATACTGGAAGCGAAGATTTTCATAATAAGGTATCGTCTGTTTTTTGTTAACCAATCAAAAAACAAGCATTTGCACGTGGACGTAAAGTTTTGTGAACTGCATGTTAAACCCTTTTTTAATTCGACATAGCCAGAATTTCAGGAAGATTAACCAGGAAGGTCCTGTCAAACAGATAAGGTGTTTGCAAAACTCATGACAGGAACGGCAACGACACGACTCAGACTGAAAAATCATTCTGTCAAATCTAACGACCAAAACAACAACTTTGCACGTGCATCACACGTTTTGATATATTTCTTGCATGTCCACTGCACACAAACAATAAATCCGACATTTTCAGTTGAGAGGAAGTTTTCAGTTTAATGGGCACCTCCTCATTGGGCGAATACGAGAAATGCCGCTAGATAAAAAAAAATAAGTCCTTGTCCTGCACACAGGGTAGTTATCTTAGGGTTTTTTGGTCCTCACCAATTTCAAAGTTTCAAATCCTCAGCAGAAACGCTGTGCCTAAACTTCGGTCAGGTACCCCATCCCTGGATCTCTTACCAACAAAATCCCAATCTTTATTATTCCTGGGCCAAGAACACGAAAAAAACTAAACTAGACTACCACCATGGAAAAATACTGCTGAAGAGGTTTTATTATATTTGAGGATTTTGAAGGACAAGACAGGACAAGACAAGACTAGACATTTATTATCGTAACATTACAAGTACGATTGTTTGGAACGCAGTTAGCAAGAAAACGCTAGTCGAGGCGTGCCAAATTAATTCTATTACAAATCAGATATTATATTATAATAAGTAAAAAGCAAAGAAAAAGGAAAGAAGAAATATGTGCACTGAATTCAAAAGCAAGAAAGACATCGGTTTCTTCCGCTTTGCTTTAGGTTTTAGTAATAGAAATTTAACAGAGATTTACACCGAACTAGAGCTCAAAAATAGCGTGACCTACTCGCTCGAAGGCCATGAAACACTCAAAAGCCAAAAGTGTGTCTTAAACAGTATAAGATTCTGGGACACTCCCCACCTACCTCTACCCTAACCCGGAGTTAACACAGCAGGTCGTCGAATTGATCGTCCTTCATTTAATTCTTCACTCCGCAGTTCATATATGTGATTTTTATATATTCAAAACTTCATCATCATCATCCTTTCACGGGTTTATAACGAGCCAATTCAACGACCTGCCCACAATCGGCTCGTTAGCTTAATTGATAGAGCGCTGCACCGGTATCGCAGAGGTTAAGGGTTCGCTGAATCAGGCATGACCCACACTATGCCCAGCAGCTTTAGATGCTGAGGGTCCTTAGTAATATGTTTTCTGTGCATATAACTGCATCTTTGTAAAGCAAGCTTGTAAACCTCCAAAACTTCACGCTTATCTCAAGTTTCCGAAAGAAATAATAATCGGCAAGTAAGCATTGATGAAAGCTTACCTTTCTTCTTTAGGCTCGCTTATGGCAAGCGTGTAAACCAGAGGTCATCAAATGTTTGAAAAGTTTTTAAAAGACTTTACTAGTACTAACAAAAAATCCTTACCAAAAAACTTTACCAGCGATAGTTAAATGATAAACATGTTTACATATAATTACGATATATAATAATAAATGGAAAAAAACGGGCAAAAAATTATCATGACTTCTTCGCGAGAATTGACTTTTATTAATAGTATGAATTCTCCGTTTGTAAACCCGTTGAGTTTTGCCGCTTAAATCAATATATATTTTATATTACTTACTGGCTCGTATTTCTAACTGATTGTTTTCAGTGGTTAAATAAATAAATAAATATAATTCTTTACAGCAACCGACAACAGTTCAAAACTCGCGGAAAAATGTTAAAATTTTGGATCGACCCAGTTATTGTACAAGACGCGTCGGGGTATGCCCCTCTTCACTTTGTGCTGGCCACTTGAAATGTTCGTGGCACTATTTACACCATCTTTAGCAGCCGTTGTTGGACTTTGGTTCCCTACTTTCTCAAATTTGATGGTGGCCACTGCATTTCCACTTTCAGCGGTGTGACTGGACTGATCTTGATGGTCCAAACTCATAAACACCTCCGATGGTATGAAGCCAGGAGGGAGAGGAACACATCGATAATGTGGCCCTCGTGTCTTCTGTACCACTGATATGTGGCCGTTCTCCTCTACTTCTTCTTCGGGTCCATTTTTGAAAGGAACAACAGCCGATAAAGATGGTGGTGACCGTCGCGAGATTGAAAGCGTCCTTCGCAAGCGGTTGAATACTCCATCTCGACTACGTGATTGCCTATTCTCACCTCCGCCTCCAGCTAATGTTGGAGAATCTTCATTATTTACCCCAAGGTGGCTCCTGCCTACAGAGTTCTCAGCCAATTCAAAAAAATCATTTGGCTGCCTGGAAACAAATCTATTTGCACTGGCTCTTTTCATCTTGCAAGAGCAGAACGGAGTGTTACATCTGAGAGATATATATACAGTGGCGCTAACGGTTATTGCGAAATTTTTAATTAGGTAATTTGTTTCCCTAATTACTGCATAATTGGAGCTATTCGAGGTCTTTATCCCCTTAGATTCCTCCAAGATGATGCTACTCAATAGAATACTGACATTTAAAATGCATCTCTGATGCCAGTCTAATAGGATAAGAAAAACATTTCCGGAATTCCTCTTACTTGTAGCTTACCGTGTACAAATTGGTGAAGTAGACCTTTGTTCAGTTTCAGTGAAAATTAGTGCATTGTCTTTGACGCGTCTTGTCGGCGTGTTAAGACTAATTAGACCTATTAGAAAATTGCCATGATGTCTCCTCAAATAAAAGAATGTCCCCGAAATATCACGTGTTTTTGACGAGCCTCTATTGATTTACGAACAATTAATCTAGTTGTCTAATTACATTTTCATATTAAGTAGTCAATTAGAGGACTTGGAAGTTTTCCTGGGCTAATTAGCGGAGGTAATTATCGATTTCAAACGACATTATGATCAGTCGAGTGTTAAATTGCTGCACATTTCAGTTTAAGCGATAGAATGATTTGTATCATCAAAGCGAAACTGATTCCCAACATGATTCATCCCTGAGCTAAAACACGATGCCATGGCACAAATAAAAATTTTCCAAAGTGGGAACACACAAAACATTTTTTTTTTTCACAAAAATTGTAATCAGTATTTAATGGGAGTATTGCCACAAAGAAGTGGTATCAAGGCCGGCTATCCTCGAAATGTTTAAACGCACTATACCTACTTTACTTGTTCGTTTCAACGCTAAATGGATTTCAATTACGACACAATTTTGAAATTGGATCTGAATTGAAAATTGATTGATAATGTCAAGGTAAAGAATCACAAAATGAAAAATTAGGAGTGCCAACTACCCTCCCTTCCCAGAAGGATTTTGGATATTTGTTTTTCGATGAAACAAAGATGTTGTTGTTTTTCCACCAGGATTTGGTTGTTTTGCATCAATTTCGATCACGTTCCTGAAAAATTTAACCTTCACTTTGCTTCTCTCGTCACTAAGATTGGAGTTGATTGGCATGGCATAAATAACAGTCTATCCAAAACTACTGAAGATGGGGATAGTAGATAGAACTCTCAGCCAACAATTCAAGCAGTTCAACAAACTTGGAACGAAGCTGACTTTCTTCGGAATTGCAAAGATGAAAACGAAGAGCCTGCAGATCTAGGGTGCCTTATAGTTGTTTCAGGGACGTGTCAACCTAGCCTCCACCAGCAACCAGAGATGCACGAAATCCTGTACAAAAGATGTCGATGGTTTGACGAAGATCCTCAACCTGCTGATCTGTCTTCATCGACCTCTTCACACCAGCGCAAGAGATCAAGAACTTCCCCCAAACAACTCTTCCAAGAAGCGCAAATTGCGCAAAAAGGTTTTACCTACCACTGTTTCCCCTTTGATGGAAGTTGAAAGCGACTTTGGTCCATCACAGACACCAGCTGCCTCAAATAACGCTACGCAAGTTATAGTACAGGTTAGCTTTCCACCCAACCTCGTCCCGAGGGAAAAGCGCCCTGGGGACGAGGTTGCTTTCCACCCGGATACGTTCCCTCTAACGCGATTGTTCACATCAACAGAAAGCTGGAATTGCAACCAGTCGCAGAAGTGACTGCTGACTCTCACAAAGCCTGGAACCATCTCAAGCTCCTCACAAGGTGCGTTTCAACGACTTGCTGCCCTCCGATTCAGTTGGAAGATCTTGAACATCTTGAAGGGAATAGGGATGTTTTCTGCTAAATCTTCTGCTTGATCAAGAACAGTGATCAAGCCGCGTCTAGTAGATGCAGAAGTTACCTCAGGCCCAAAAGTACCCTCCAGAAACAAATCCTGGCTGCATAAATCTTTAGCCCAAAAGTCATTGGGTTCTTCGTCAGCTGATGAAGAATTCAATGAATTTTGAGTCAAAAATTTAAGCAGCCAAGATGTTCAAGATCTTTCAACAGAATCGGAGGGAGGCTAGTCGTTGAAAAGCAACTTGTGAGGAGCTTGAGATGGTGACAGGCTTTGTAAAAGTTTTAACGGTGCAAAATTTAGTTTGTGGCACCTCCGAAACAGACTCAAGGAAAATCTACATACAAAGAAGCAATAAAAGAGCATTATTTCTGGAGGATAAGTCATCAAGAATGCAAAATCTGAGGTGGTTAATGCTATAAAACTTATTGACCCTGAAAAACCATCGAGCCACCTTAAAACAGCAAAATTTACTCAGAGCTTTTTCGACTAACTTTCTCTCCACAAAATATCTTTTCTCAATCTGAATAACATAATAATCTCATATTATAACGTAAGAAAAGTGAAATTGTTAAAATTCTATCTGTTGATACAGGAACAAAGTGTGACTACTTTTGATTCCGAAGGGATTGCATTCTGTCAGTACTAGGGCTTAGTGCATAATCGGGTACTGTATCTCAAAGAATCTAACTTATTATTTGATGCAACGACCAATATGTAATTGGACAGCCCAAATCATTATATCCCCCCTTGTTTGAAGAGGTTTTATTAACAAAGAAGCAAATGCGATTTGGTGAAAAAAAATTTCCTAGCAGGTTTTTTTCTGAAAACATTTGATCACTCCACCCTTTTAAATAATTAGAACTCTATGGTCTGTAGTCCAGTATCGGTCCAGGGGCCCGTTTCTCGAAAGTCCCGATAATTAACAGGCCCGGTAAGCTGTTGCCGTTTACATTAAAGACCGGGGTTTCAGTAGTTTTGCATCTAACATGATAAAACTTCAGTTCATGAAACAAAATGGCGTAGTTTTTTAGCCACGACCCGCGCTCTTACTCTTGTTATTTCTACTTGAATATTTTATTTCGTGCCCGGAAAGTTACCGGGCCTTTCGAGAAACGGGCCCCAGGTCACTGGGAAGTCTTCAAGCAAAAAAGAACTTGTTTCATGTTGTTTGTCCATTCAATATCCCCATTGGTTTTCATACTTATAGAAAAACGTGTATCGTGGAACCTCGCGATGCTCGGGGGAGGAGGGCCGTAAAATGTTTAAAGGATGGGAGAGAGGGAGAGAAATAGAGTAAATTGTGTAACTGGGGAGGGCGGGTTTCAACAGCGGCTGTAATATTGGAAGCAGAGATATATCCTATCTCCTTTTGGTTGGTGCCACGGTAAACTCGAACTGAGTACCCTGGCTTTAAAAAAGATATGGGATTTTAAAATGGGGTTGATATTATTAAGGCAGCGAAGCCAAAGTTGTGCAGGTCTCGTTTTCACCCTATTTGACCCTCCTTCATGTGTAGTTATTGTCAAAGGAAGTAGGTGTGACCCTGGATGAGTGCAGGCAGAAGCGGATCCAGGGGGGGTCCAGGGGGTCTGGATCCTAACTATCAGACCTAACGCTTGTTTGAGACAGGATCGTATTGGTGTTCATATAACATATCTCAATGATCTTCCAAATTGCAAATAAGATGCAGAATGTATATTTTCGCCAAATCTTCTGGCATTTTATATAAAAACTACAATCCTAAAGTTTCCAAAAAGAAGATCAAACCTTACCTTTCCTTTTCGTGCTCAGAAACAGGAAACAGATGGCAATTATTTAAACTAATTGATTTTTGTGAGTTATATTGATATATTTTTATATTAGTTATCTTGCATTTCTAATTGAAGATTAGAGCAAATGGACGTATAAATTAGTATAGGTAATAGCATGATTTGTAGTGATATTTGGCATAAATACAACGAGTGATATTTCGAAATTGTTATCAGTACCTCTGATGGAATCAAGCCAGGAGGGAGAGGAACACATTGATGATGTGATACTCGTGTCCTCTTTACTACTGAGATGTAATTATTCTCTAGACTATTTCTTCTTCGGATCTACGGTTGAAAGGAACAAGAACCGATAAAGATTTTGATGACTGTCGCAAGATTGAAAGCGTCCTTTGCAGGCGATTAAATACCCCATCTTGACTTCTTCATTGCCTTCTCTCGGTTCCGCCCGCCTGCGGCTAATGGTGGCCGGAGAATCTTCATTGTTCACCCAAAGGGTGACTGCTGCCCAAAGAGTTCTCGGCCATGATTCAAAACAATTACCAGAATGTCTGGAAACACAGCTATTTGAACTGCTCCTTTTTCCGAATGCAGTGTTTCAGGGAGCTACTAGCGATGTGATATACAATGGTCCTAAAGATTATAGCGAAATTTTTAATTGGGTACCCAATTTATTTCCTTAATTTCTGCCTAATGACAAGAATTCAAGGTCTTTACCAATTTAGACTCCTCCAAGATAGCGACTTTTAAAAATTCATTTAAAAGTATCTATAATGAGAGACTAATAGGATAAAAGTAACATTTGAGAAAATCCTCCTGCTTGTGACTGACTGTATACAAGTAGGCAATTTTCACGATTACGGCAGTAGATCAAAACAACCAAAATTGATTTCGTTGATTGGTCTTTTATTTAAATTTACCAATTCTACTGAGATTTATAAAAAAAAGATCCCCAACTGAAGGATTCTGGTAATTGAAGTCAAATAACTTTATCGTGCAAATTTATAGCCTGCGTAGCAGGCGCTTGGAAGTATCGGGCGAAAGAGAGAACGGGCGCGCGCGAGGGAGTCCTTCCCGCGCGCAAGTTTTTTCTTGTGCCCACTACTTCCAAGCGCCTGCTACGCAGGCTAGCAAATTTACAATTTGTGAAGTAGAGCCTTTCAGTTTGAGTGAAAATCGGTACATTCTCTTTGACGAGTCTTGTCTGCATTTTCGATCAGGTTTGCGGTTCAAGACTTATCGGACCCAAATATCTCGTGTTTTGAAAAACTTCCATTGGTTTACGAACAACCTAGTTTTCAAATTACATTTGCATAGGCGGTAATCAATTAGGTGACTTGGAATGAGTTTTCCTGAGTTAATTAGCAGAACTAATTATCGATTTAAAACAACATCATGATCAGTTGAGTGTTCAATTGCTTGACATGTGGGCTGAAGAGATGGATTTTCATATGAAGTAGTCAATTAGAGAACTTGGACGTTTTCCTGGGCTAATTAGCGGAGGTAATTATCGCTGGGATTTCAAACAACATTAAGATCAGTCGAGTGTTAAATTGCTGCACATTTCAGTTTAAGCGATAGAATGATTTGTATCATCAAAGCGAAACTGATTCCTAATATGATTCGTCCCTGAGCAAAAAGACGATGCCACGGCATCAATAAAAATCTTCCAATGTGGGATAATACAGTACTCTTTTTGCATATGAAGTGTAATCCGGAAGTAACTATTAGGACAATTGCACGATGACGATATTTGACTACAACTACCAGAATTCATTTCGGTTTTGCTTTGTTATTTAAATTTGTCAATCCCGCTGAGGATTAAAGAACAATAGCCTTAATTTGCACATGAAAAAAACAAACAAACGGAAGGATTCTGGTAGTAGTAGTAAAATGACGTCATCGTGCAATTGTCCTATTAGCTGGATATTACCACAAATTAGTATTATTGAGGCCGGCTTGTTTTGAAAGTTTAAATGCACTATTGGTACCCTCATAAAGGGGTATAGTTACCTTATCCAAATCAACGCTAAATGGACTTCATATCCAAGAATCTTTGCCTAGAAATCGAATTAAGCCTTAGTAAGGTCTCAATTGAAAATTGATTGCTCAATTGGTTTAGATAAAGAAACACAGACTGAATGTTAGGAGTGTTCACCACCCACTCCTCCCCCACCCCCCAGACGGATTCAATATTTGTTTTTGCGATCAAGCAGAGAAGTTTTTGCGTTTTTCTCACGCTTTGGATGTTTTGCATCATTTCGATGTTCCTGACCAACTTAGTCTTCATTTTGCTTCGCTCGTCGCTAACTTTGGAGTTGCTTGACATGGCAGGCATTCATAACGGTCTCTCCACACCCCTTGAAGAAGGACAGCAATTCTAGCAGTTCAACAAACTTGGAACAAAGCTGACTCGCTTTGGAATTGCAAAGATCAGGTCGAAGAGCCTGAAGATCTTGAGTACCATATAGTTGTTTCTTCGCAGTGTCAACCTGGCCTTAACCAGCACCCAGAGTTGTGCGAAATGCTGCACAAAAGGTGTCGATGGTTTGACGAGGTAGAAATGCCTCAACCCTCTGAAACATCTACATCGACCTCTTCACATCAGCACAACCAATTAAGAATTTTACCTATCACTGCTTCTCCTTTGATGGATGATGAAAGCGACTGTGATCCACCACAGACACAAGCTGACTCATCAACTGGGCCTAAGGTAACTTCTACATCTACTAGTCGCGGCTTGATCACTGTTCTTGATCAAGCAGAAAACGTCCCTCTTCCCTGCAAGATGTTCAAGATATTTCTACAGAATCCGAAGGTGGTGAGTCGTCGAAATGCAACTTGTGAGGAGCTTGAGATGGTGACAGGTTTTGTGAAAGTTAACGGTTCAAAATTTAGTCTGTGGCACCTCCGGAACGAACTCAGGGAAAGTCTCCAAGCAAAGAAGAAATAGAGTACGATTACCTCTGAAGGGGCACTTACCGAAGAATGCAAAAAGAGGCCATCATTCTGCCTCTTTTTATTCCGGTTATTGAATTCCACTGTGTTTTGGGGTTTATAACTAGGCCGTTCCTTTACTAAAAACAGCAAAATTCACCAGAACTTCACAAAGCAGCGTGTATATTTATCTCCGTGGTCAGTGCGAAGCAAAAAGCCCTGGAAACGACACAGGATTGAAAGATAAAAAAAGAATAAGGTAAAAGAAGCGTTAATTTCAAATGTTTCAGTTCAACTTTTATTGCCTGAAGAAAATGTTTTTTGACTTACAAAGAAAGATGACCCTGTCATTCCATCTAATTTTAAAAACCAACTAGAACAATCCCTTATGTCAGTCCCAGCAACTTAAAATGAATAAATAAACATGATGCATTCAGTTCGTTATTTCTTCTTTACAAATGGGGTCTTAAAATCGTTTTCTTAGCACTCGGATGAAAGTCATTTCTTGTTGGGCCGAACTCTCTTTGCCCCCTGCAGAATGCATTCCTTTTGCCAAAACACTCGTGATCGTTGCTTTCATGCTGAATGGTCAAACGGCGACCTTGTGTTCCTGGCATGGATTCATCTTCATTATCACAACTCCACCGCTTCTTGGTTTCTTGGCTTCTTGACGTTCAAACCTCAATAGACTTAATCATCTTACATTCTGGCAGATATTTTTATCCATCTGTTAGCAAAAGACTTTAATTTACTGACATTCAAACCTCAACAGACTTTATCATCGTAATTTTTTGGCAGATATTTGTATCCATCTCTGTCGAATTTAACTCAGTCCAATAAACTAGCTGTTGCGGCAAACAAAACTAAAAAATAAAAAGCTGTTTAGTTAACTTTTAAAATGTATTCTAATGTATTTATAATTTATGAATTGAGCTTGGCACGGCAGTAGGACGAATTGGTTTCAAACAGGCTGTCAAACGTCGCGCTACTGCCTTGCTAAAGTCGAATTAATTCGATCAATTTAGTTCGGCACGGCAGTAGCACGACGCTTGAACGGGCCCGTTTCAAAACGTCATGCTACTGCTTTGCCGTGCTACACGGCAGTAGCTCAACTTGGTTTCAAACATCGCGCTACTGTGGTGCCGAGCTCAATTCATAAATTATAAATTCATTAGCACACATTTCAAAGTTTGGTAAACTGTTTCTTTATTTTTGTGCTTTGTTTTCGGAAACAGCCGTTCTATTTCGACGTCTGAAACCAAGTCGTGCTAGCACGTTTTTAGTCACATGACAGAGCACTTTCGTTCGTCTCTTCCTTGATGCTGTGTATCCTGTGAGGCGGGACCAACAGAACATGAGCTGCGGTCGAAGCTGTAGGGACTAAGAAACCCTTGGAACCACAGGTAGCCCAAGGTCGAAATATGAGCATCGGCGAGCATCGGCATTGTTGCGTAACATTCAAAATATAAGGATTTGTATGGGAAAAAAACCTATCGTTTCTGTAACCTGCGAAAATGAAAGGATTTCAATAAAAAACAGCTTACCTTACTTAAAATGTGTTTTACGTCTCTCCTGTGTGGTCCACGGGCCGATTTATGGTCGTTTTATGGGTTTTTATGTAAACGGTTTTCTCTCAATATAAAGGTTAATAAGGTACCTAAACCCATAAAACGGCCATAAATTGGCCCGTGGACCACAGTTCTCCATGTAAATAATATGTTTGTACTGTAGGTGAAAAGTAAAGTGTTCTTCATTCAAGTTAAAAAATGGGTCAATTCATTTTAGGATCACCTATTTAAAGCATTGATAAGGTAGATAGGTAAATAGAAAGTGACAAAGCTGGGATCGCGAAAATTATATTTTGCCCAAAAATGACTTAGATGGGGTGTATAATTGGCCACAGAATAAACTGTAATGGGATAGAGGCTCTGTTAGGCCAGCGGCACATACTCAGCAAAAATTAACCCAAGTACTTATTAAGTTTGGTTCATCTCATGAAAAGTTTGACATTTGGCATAGGCCTGAATTGCTGAGGGATTCCTGTTTATGGTCAAGACATTGATCAGCATTGTTATGTTGTTGGCAAACAATGCCAAAGAAATTTGCCAAAATTTGCAACCAAATTAGTCATAAGAATTGTTAAGAACATTTTAATCCACAGTGCTTGGTAAGAAGAGTTAGTTGAACTTTCTGAGATTATATGTTTATGGTTTTCATGAATAAATAAACCAAACCTGCGAGTTCACGACAGGATGATTACGAACTCAAACCAACAGCCGGGTAGTTTTAGTGTTAAGTCAATAAGTTCACCTGCACTTCATATAATCGCATTTCAGTTACACCTAACACAGTGAAATTATGGTTTACCTCCATGCGCGCAGAGGTCTCTCTCCTTTATGGCTTTTAGCATATACGTCTGAGTAGTTCACGTTGCTGGCAGTCGTGAAAAAGAAAATGTATGTTAGTGTGAAAAAAAGAAAAATCACATACTTCTTTCCTTCGAATGATTTCCTTCTGGCTAGATTAGTGTCCAGTAACCTCGCGATTACAATTCACAACAACAACAACAACAACAAAAATTTCACCGTCACAAAAACCGCTAAGGGTCTTCGCAATCGGAAATTATCTTTTCCCATCGTCTAAGATTGGCGATAAAAATTATTTTAAACGAGTTAGGCCTGTTTCAAACGTCGTGCTACTGCCGTTCTAAGCAGGCTCGACTTCAGCCGCGACTCTCACACGACTGAAGCACGACTTGGTTTCAGACGTCGAATTTAACTCAGTCGAATAAAATAGCTGTTGCGGAAAACAAAACTAAAAAATAAAAAGCGGTTAAGTGAACTTCAAAATGTATGCTAATGTATTTATAATTTATGAAATGAGTTTGGCACAGCAGTAGCACGTTTGAAACGGGCCTTAGTGGTTTTAGTCACATGACAGAGCACTTTCCTTCGTCTCTTCCTTGATGCAGTGTATCCTGTGAGGCGGGACCAACAGAACATGAGCTGCAGTCGAAGCTGTAGGGACTAAGAAACCCTGGGAACAATTTCATTGTACCGTAATTTGCAGATTGAAAACGATGGAGTCCAACTGCAACTTCAGTTTTCAATTTCCATTCATCGCTCTCCGCGTTATAACATTCGACCTTTAATCGTCCCGACCTTTCTCCTCTAAGGTCGCGATACCATGATCGAATTTCGCCCAGAGCATACAGTTTCTCATCAACGACAACCAAGCCTCCAAATTTTTCCGGTTCTATGTTGAAGCTTTTGATAAACTGCCATTCATTTGTTGTTTCATTGTACATTTCACACAGGCGATCATCTGGCTCCATTCGATGATGAACCTTTCCAGCAATGAATATTTTGCCATTTGCCGCTGCTCCGTGACCACTGCCTTCTCTCGCCACTTGAATCTCTGCTAGTTTATCCCATTGGTTTCTGCGTAGGTCGTACCTGTCAACATCACGTAAAAGCCTCTCTCCGCCAGGTGTGTTCCTAGACCACTCTGTTCCACCAATGAAATAAATGAAGTTGTCGTGGGTCACAATGCAATAATGCTCTCTGTTAACCAAAAACTCGGGTGATGATATGTACTCCCATGATATTGGATTCTGTGTTGTATTTTGTGACGATGATGCCACTTCTCAGGCATGGAGATCTCACAGCATACGTTTCATCATATAAACGAAGATTTCCCTCAAAAGTCCACCATTTAATGACGGTAACGACTTCCAAGTTTCAGAGTGTGGAATGTAACAGTTGATATGAAGGCTACAGGACTCCCGAAACGAATAGGTATTCTTTCGGATGATCCCATAATATACATCTCTCCCACTTTCTTTCGCCTTGTGTAGTATATTTTATCATGACAAAAGAGAACACCATCGCCACCTAGCAAAGGCCTCTTTTTATACCACCGATCTTCTCTCGGAAAATATATCATTAGCTGGTATCCTATGTCGGCGACAATTGCAGAAGCCTCTAGAGACTTCCTTGGTTTGCAATTAACACTTTTTAAAACTTTTGTGGAGTCAATTAGTTCAATAGCTTCTTTAACAAGTTCCAGACAGCATTCATTGTCTGTTACCAAATCATTTGTCACGATATCACTGCAAAGAGAGTCACGCGATATGCAAACCAGACGAACGTGACGAAATAACTCAGTGAAACAATTCTTCCGCATGTTTCTGTCGTGATTGATCCAGGCTAAAATGATATCAAATACATCTTTCTCCATCTTAACAGGTAGCTCATCACTTGAAATCAACATGATAAGTTCCTCGCTTGACATTTCCAGAACATCTTCACGGTTTGCGGCGAATAACTCGGTAAAATTTGCGAGGAGGAAATTTTTGGCCTTGGATACAAGTTCCTCGCAGCGATATTCGTAAGCAAAACGGAAAATGGAAATAGAATTTGAGGCATTCAATTTCTGCTGCAGAGCTTGCGCTGCCAGGGTCTTCAGGTTCAGAAGAAACAAATAATCAGCTATGACAACCATGTCACTGGCATCATCTTCATTCAATATCTGAACATTACCGGTGTAAATGAACCCCAATGTTTTTCTCATAACAGACTCGGTGAACATCTCCAGCCGAACTACTCCTTCATTCGACTCCTTCATATCGCTATCAAGCAGCTTTTCGAAGAAAGGACTTGCTTCTGCAAGAACGTTTCTGTGAGCTTTTAACGCGCAATCGTTGACCACCAAAGTAATAATATCGCACGGCTGATCGAGACCATCTTCAGATAAAAACACTTTACCCGGGATTTGCTGATTTGGAATAACTTGCTGAGATGTGCGCGCTAAAGGTGAAATCGATGCCATCACTTTACTAATTTCGAACTGACAGCAGCCGTCTTAGACGTTCTACTTCTATGACTCAGTGCTGAATCATTGCTGCTCTTTTCTGCTCCGGGGATTCATTTGCAACGGACGAGTGACAAACAGAGAAAAATGGGCTCTGGGGACGACAACTGACTAATTTTCCTCAGTGGAAATGGGAAGAGGAAGAGCGTGTTCCTCCAAAAACCGACAATCACAACAGGGGCACCCAACGACAGTTTTCTGTAAACTATCTGTTCGGAGAAGCAAAAATTGCCTAGAATTTTCTACACCTTGAGGAAGGCTAAAAATTTCTAGATGACTATCTAGTAAATTCCCTACGATTTTCGGAAGTTTCATTTTTCGCATTTCACTCCCCAGATTGAGCTATTTTTTGCAGAAAAAGGAAACCTAAAATTTTCGGTGGAAAGAGGAATCAGAAAAAATTTCACTCTCTTAAAACTCTTAATTGCATCTAAAATTTTCGGAAAAATAATATTGACGGCCTGGTAATTTCGAGAAGACTCGAGTTGCCCTGAATTTTATAGCGCCGCTTAGAATGTATTTCTAAAGATCTAAAGGTACTCTGGATAGCCTAAAAAGTGTTTTCAATCCATTTTGTAGCAGGAAACTGTTATTGGGTAGACTGCAAAACAGTCGGTTTTTTTCTCAAAATCAGTAAAGAAATCGGTAAAGCGTGGCGTAAGAGTCTTACGCGCGCGAAGCGCGCGAGCCTCACACGCCCTACGGGCGTGTGAGGCGAGAGAAAAAAAACGTATTTTTAGCGTCTCTCCCCAGTCTCGCTCTCTGTTTTCAGCCTCATTCCAGACCTTTTGTTGACTGCTCGCGCGTACTTGAATACGCAAAAATACGGACTGTTTTGCAGTCTAGTTATTGGGTTCCCCAGAATCACAAGTTTTTCTGGTCACGTACTGTCGCTGTGCGATGCCGGCGAAGCAATATCGCTGCGCAATATTTCTAAGGGCCTGTTTATAAGGAGAGAGGGTTACCCTTGTGCTAGGGTTACCCCTAGCAAGCGGGTTAAAGTTAGCTCTTGTTTACAGGCAAATTTCGCAGGTAGGGTTACCTTATCAGCCGGGTCAACTTTTCATGACTTTACTTTAATAAAAAAAATTGAAATCTCCCACTTAACCATGCGTGCGTTATGGGCGAAAAAATGGAAACATGAGAGTTTTCCGGGGGGTTCCGGGGGGGGGAACAGCTTCAATAGCAACTTGAAAAATCAGGCCACTCTCGACTTTTTAATACAACTTGTGCTCCAGTCGTGCTTAATCGTGCAACTGTCGAGCCGGCTTAGCACCGCAGTAGCACGTCCTTTGAACTGGCGGTTCTTTCACTTCCCCTTAGTAACCAAATGTACTCACTGAACTAACAAAATAAAACAAACCTGAACATTTCCAAAGAATTCCCACCTGGATTTCGTGCAGTCTATTTTTGTTCGTCTCTTAAAGTGTTTCGAAAAAAGTTTCTCAGAGGCTGATATTTTTCAACGCTTTAAAAGTGATTTTATCCTTGTCGGTGATCGCTATAAAATTTTCACCAATGATTGACTATAGATTGAAATTTGTCAAAACGTAGGTTTTAGTAAAATCGATATTACTATGACAACAATAAACAAAAACCTTTGAAATCGATAAACGCCTAATTTTGCGCGATCAAGACCAGCTACTGAAAATCCAACACTGGGAACTTAAAGTTTGGTGTTAAGCAAACAATCTCCGTAAGAAGTAAAAAATTCTGTATGTTTGAATTCGAATAAAACGAAAATATATTTCAACCCTTAAATTTTCAATAGCCGTGATAGATTATTAATAAAAACGTTATAAATGGCTCAAATTATTCTTAAGTAACGTCAGAATGCTGCTTAATAACATATTTTGATGCCAGGAAATTTTGGTGCATTTTCTTTCTTGCGATCTTAAAAACTAACCCGTTTTCTCACCACCTGTCTAAGTGCAACTTCATTTAAAATTTGGACTTTTAGCGCTTTTTTGTATATCTCTGAAACGACTCGAACGAATTTTTTTAAAATCTCCTCACGTGAGCTTCATAAGGTATATAATAAGGTCTGAAACTTTCATTGAGATTGATTCACTGCAACATCTTAAAATTTCAAGACAAACCTATCCTACGAGCCTGTCCAAAATCTGCGTTACAACATTCACTGTTTTGACGTTATGCTAACTTTCCCAAAAGTAATGCGCACTATACATACATACCTCCATGACTAGTACATTTCAGTTTGAATTTATCGCATCTTTTGAATGTAAAACATTGACAATACTCGCACTGAAACGTAATAGTCATGGATATATGGTTTGTCTTGAAACTGGATTGGATTTTCAGTAGCTGGCCTGGTCTAGATCACACATTTTCAAAGTTTTTTGTTTATTGTTGTCATAGTGATATCGATTTTGCTTAACACTCTTTATTTCTAAATTTCAATCCATAGCCAATTACTGGGGAAAATTTCATAGCGATCGGACAAGTAAAAAAACACTTTTAAGACGATTGAAAAATATCGGTATGGCCTCTGAAAAACTGTATCGAAACACCTTAACATCGAACTCGTTATTCACGCAATAGACTTTTATCATGGCACGCACTTCCTGACATTCAATATTTAATCAACTCTCACTTTTCATGTATTTTCACTAAACGATGTGGGAAAAGAACAAAGAAAAAAAATTAACAACAAAGATGGCAGATATAAATGCTTGATTTATTATGCATGCGAACTACATGCCATTGCTATTCGTCTTTAAGTAGTCAATTTCGACTGCCTCGTCCCTAGCTGCTGATAGAGTGCGAAAATATTTGAAAGAAAAATGTTTCAGTGCATTCTAACCACAATGCAGATCGCACCGGGAATAGACTACGAGTAGTCCCCCATTTTTCCTCAGGGATAGTAGAGTAAGCGAAACGCGAGCGAGCGTGAAAGTCACCCCACGCGAGATCTCTCTCCCCACCGCGTGTCGCCTTTTCTCGCGTGGAGTGATTTTCACGCGCTTTCGTGTTTCGCTCGCTCTACTATCCCTGAGGAAAAATGGGGGACTACTCGTAGTCTACATCGGGAACCACCTCACGACCAAGAGGGAGCGAGGGTGCCCTCTTTTGGAGATATTCCGCTCATGTTTGTAAGGGTAAAGGACGGCAGCTCTATTTTTACGGAAGGACAACTGTAATGGCAAACTTTTTCCCAGGTCTGATCAGCTCGTCACATGACAGTTGCCCATTACGTTGTAACACTGCTTAATAGCTTCTTGACAGTTGTTAAACTCCTTCCACGGGCGACAAACTAATCTTTCAAGAAGCCTAAGATGCGACTCCAGCAAAGTCAAGCTTCCTTTTACATCTGCATCATAGAGAAGTGTATCCATGGCCTGTTCATACAGTTCCTCTGAAGCTTTTAATTCAGCTTTCATCTCTGGCAAACTGTAAGTGTGCTGGCACTTGGCGCAGATAGCCAACTCTGCAGGTCTGTCTCCAATGTGGTTTGTCATTTGACCCATTAAATTTTCTGGCACGTGATCAGACACGTGACCTGTCACATGATGAAGAGGTGTTCGGCAGTCCTTACACTTGAAAACTGGAAATGTATCACTTGGAATCTCTGAATACAAAGGAAATTCTACTTCACAAGCGTTACAACGGCATGTGAAATAGTACTGATTTCTCAGTTTTTCGTGCCTCTCAGGTTTGAGGCTAAGTGCGCAAAGAGTACCGTAGTTGTCGGAGATCTCTTCACCCTTCGTAACATTCTTTATAGCGCGCACAACGCAGATATCACCATAGAAATTCCTTGTAACTGACGGGTCACAAGAATGATTGAAAAGGCTCATTGTGGCGTATATCCCAGAAGCAATTTCCTCCGTCTCCGACGTTGCAACGGAGTTGAGTTTCAGTTGCAGTTCGGAGACTTCATGAGCATTACAAGGGTTTGACTGAAGATGCCGCAAAATTAGTCCACCAATAAAGGCCAGATCTTTATCCGTGTAGGGCTCCTGGCCAAAAAAGCTTCCTCCCTGAAGTGTTTTGAGTAAGAATACTGCGACCAAGGAGCGGCGAAAAAGGTCGCTGATGCTCCTGTCTTTAGAATGAGTCACAAGGCAATATATTGGGAGGTAGTCGGATGAATTGTAAGTTCCATCTTGTCTACAACCCGCTTCCTTTCCAGCACTGTTGCAAAAGCCTTGCTGAATTTCTCGTCTAAACTTCTTGAGAAACTTGTAACCTGCTTTTGCTACGATTCTCAGAGCAAGGTGACCATTTCCACCGATGCCAGCCCGATGGATAAGATCCAGATACTGACATTCAACTGAATGACATAAATCCCAGCTGAGATCTGCGCAAGCCTCACTGCAGTACCTGACAGAGCTACACTGGCGACAAGGAAATGGGATCGTTACGCGTCTCAGGCAATGATAGCAGTGAGTTTCTAAGTGTTTGGGCAATAAAACAGAAGCAAATGGCTTTTCAATGACTAAAATGTCCCCAACACTGATGTCTTGCGTGGCTACTGGGTGACGACCAGAGTCATCGGACATTGCAATGTCAACAATACAAGAGGCTGACACAAACTTGCTATTCGGCCCACGAGTAAGTTTTGGTAATCCAATTTCACTTTTCAGGAAATGTCCATTGTTTGAACTTTCGCCACCCGTCGTCTCCCGTTTTGTAACAGTCCCCTGACTTTTGCCGATTCCTACTTCAATGTCTTTTGCACAAGTTTCCTTTTTCTTTTGATCAAGCTTCGATTCCTGTAATGCCTGTTTAGCTTTCTCCAAACACTCTAGCGCCTTACAATTTTGGCCAAGTTCCAAATAGCATTTTCCTTGACGATCAAATATCTTGTATCTTAGCTCTTTGGGATAATCATGACTTAACGCCTGTTGTACACACTGCAAGCAAGGAGTGTACTCTTTCAAATGGAACAAAACAGCAGAGATATTAGCGAAAGCGAGAGAAAGCTCTTTGCCCTCACTTTTTAACGGGGCATTAACAATGCTGCGGGAATATGCCTTTAATGCTTCCTGGTATCTCTTTTTCTGGTAAAATCTGTTTCCTTCATTGCGCAGCCTGTTAGACTCTGATGCTGACTTTGGTCTGAAGCAAGGCTTCACAGCCATAACATCGTGAATGCAGTCTAAATTTAGTACAAAAGAAACTCTTTCTTCGTCTGTCCTGAGCCTTCCAAATAGGGATGAGAGCTCTTTTAGATGGCCAGTCTGGTTCAGTTCATTACTGATCGAGTTGAACCATTCTTGAAAGAGACCGCCAGTGTCAAAACTCATCTTCTATGAGTTAAAGAAGGAAATCATCTTAGAACTTGGTTACATGGAGGTGGGGGACCCCAGACAGTGGAGGTAATGTGCGGCGGGTCACCCCACCCATCAAATTAAAAAGAGAGATTATACGAACAGGAGGGTTAACCACCCCACCCTCCCCGCATGTAGGCGAGTTACCTCACCCCCCTGGGGTCCACCCACCTCCATGTAAACAGACCCTGGAAATGTTTAATGCCATAACTAGCTGAAAATGAGTTGTTGTTAAGAATAGTTGATAACCGTGTTTTCATTCCAACAACTGAAACAAGTCGTAAGAAGAAAGCAAACTACCGGTATCTGTCCCATTTACTTGAATAAGCGCCACCTCGATTATATAAGCATCAGACTTGGGACAAACAAAAACATCAGTGCCGCCCTTGAATAAGCTCTGTGGCCCCCATGCAACCAAAATCAAAAGAATTTTCTGCTAGTTACTGAAATCAATAATGCCGGCAACTTAAAAAAAATTATTTGTTGTGTCCAACTTTCAAATAAGCGCCGCCCTCGAAAAAGTGCCGCATGTCAGTTGCAAAAAAATTTGATAAGCGCCACGGCTCTTATTTGGGTAAATACGGTAATCATAATACTTTTTGTTGATAGTCGGTAAGTCTGGGTGCTAAAGGAATTGTAGTCCTCAGTACTGGTAAAGGGGAAAATCTCAGTGGAAGATGCAGGAGGAGGGTCAAAACATCGTGCCAATTTAATTTCTAAACGATGCCCACGTTTTGAAGCAACCATATTTTTGTCCATATTATAAATCAAATTTGCTGCTGGGTTCATCACAGGCATCCCAAGCTCACGTTACGAGTCTGTTATGTAAATTAACTTTCTCACAAGAGAGTCGGTGTCACGTTACAAGCGACCATTGAGACTTTGTACGAGAAATAATATACTGAGGTCTACGGATGCTAAATATCATTATTCTTACTTATTTTTCTATAAAATAAATAAAGGAGAGTTACCTTTGATGCTTTCCTGTTGTTTGGTGTGAATTCATCGATTATTCATCGAGTTGGGTTTTTTGGCTGTTATTGTTTGACCCCTGTCACTCTCTTCATAATTCATAATATGTATAATAATAATGATATTTAGCGTTCGCAGACCTCAGTATTTTATTTCTCATACAAAGTCTCAATGGTCGCTTGTAACACGACACCGACTCTCTTGTGACAAAGTTAATTTACATAACACACTCGTAACGTGAGCTTGGGACGCCTGTGGGTTCATCCTTTTTCTGCTAACTTATACGTCAGCCACAAGTTAGTAGTTTCTATCATTGGTTCAGTGCATGGTATTCACTCTGAGGTGGTAGTGTCTGAACTGAACATGCAGAACAAAATAATAATACATATACATTTGACTAACTGTAAATGAACATTTAAAAATAAACATATACTTTATATAAAAACTACAAAACTTCAAGTACAACTTTGATATTTTGAGAGCATCAGTTTTATCCATTCATTCCTGGAAATGTTGTCAAAAAGAGCAGTTTGAAGCTAGTCGAGACGTTTTTGGGTCACAATCTGGCCCAAAGATGATGGTGAAAGTGTTTCAGTTGCCTTAAAGACATAATGCATGACATGTTATCGTTTCTTTTGTGGGTTGATTTGTGAAGTCACTGCCTTTTCAAAGTTTTAAGGCAATTGACACACTTATATACCATTGTCTTTCTCCATGGTTCCTTCTCTGAGTGTGAGAGAAGGAACCATGGAGAGAGTCACGGAGAGAGTGAGAGTCATTCCACCAAATAGGGTCACCCATCGCAAGCAACACCATGGTTATGAGCAGTTCAGCAGGGGAGAATGGGTTAGATTGTAAAATTTGTTGTAAAGTTTGTTCTGTCTCAACTACTCCCACACCTGGGCCCAGTTCCTGAAAGACCGATTAGCGTTAATCCAGTATTAAAATTTTGTTTTGTTTTTGTATTTTAAATTCCTCTGCATTGCTTAGGGTAGCATTTTGTGTTATTATTACTCTGTCTCGTAGTAAAGGCTCAACGGTATTTTGTAACCTCGAGTTGCATGTTCTTTGACGACAAAAACGTGCTTGAAATTTAGCTTAATCCTGGGTTACACTTAACTATCTTTTGAGGAACCAGGCCCAGGAGTATATCAAGATTATCAGATAGGTTCAGATGGGGTAAGTTAAACAAGATGTTGGATCTTGTGTAATAGTGGTGGATCCAGGGGAGGGACTTGTGGATGACCGGGCCCCCTCCAGTATCTATAGTGGGGGGTAGGTCATCCACGAGCCCCTCCCCTGCCTGTAAAGGGGATATTGAACACAAAGGTCCCCACATACAACAAAAGGGGTTGGTAATATACTATTACATAGATATCCAAAGAAATTCATCCAATATACCCGATTCTCGAAAGTTACCTCAAACACCCTATACTCCAAAATATTTGTTTTCAGGCGAAAAAGACCGCCTGCCCATTTGCAATAAACCCACCATTATTAACCCTGGGTGATGGCATGGTCGATCCACACTCGTGTTCTTGAGGCCTACTGCATAGCAAACGTTTGCTTTTAAATCTTTGCTGGGTTAGTTCGTGGGAGATCTGTTGAAGAGAAGGCTACATCGTTGATTACCCGGTCACTTGTTTCATGCCAATGAAAGAAATGAATTCCTCTTCTTTGACCTCAAAGGGTGAGGCTTCCCAAATGCAATACGTTATTAAGTTTAGTTACATACTTCAATGCAGAGAAAATGCATTCATTTTACCTCTAATATGCAGTCAGCAATGCGCTATGATTTGTTTTATCTCATCAGAAAGTAGCCAAACCTCGCGCTGAGCTCAAACACGAGAACAGCAACTGACTGCCTCCTTCTCGCTCCTTCCATCCGCCATGATTGCCGCGAAAGCAAAAGAAGCCTGGCACGAGGACAAGCGAGCTTTCCCTCAATCAGAATCTTTCTTTTGAGACTCTCTGATCTTTGAGAAAGGAGTTGCTATTACGTGCTATTTTCATTTCCCAAGCAGAGAAGAAAGTGTAAACCAAATTTTCCCCACTAGAAATACGGGTATCGCAGAACTTTGCGAACCTCTGGGGCGGGGACGGGGGTGTCCACAAAATGTCAGGGTAAGAATGGGGGCGAGAATTGGAGTAAATTATGTAGAGTTTGGAACCGGTTAGGGGACCCATCAGTTTAAACAAACTTTTTAGATGGTATTGATTAATGCACACACCAGTCAATTCATGCAGTACTATTCACAGGGCACAGATGGTTATACGAAAGGCTGTGAAAAAAGCACTCATTTGGGCCTGCTTTTTGTACATTCATTTGTTTTATTCCCAGTCTTGAGCCCCTTTCCCCTCCCAGTATCTGGCAACATTTCACACATTCTGATTGGTCATGATGTCCTGGTTAAGCATCTGCCATGGTCTGTACAAGTCACGCATTGACTTTGTAGAAAAAGTAAACCTACTGGCAGCCCACAAGGGAAGAGTTAACCATAGTTTTCTAGCACAAGACGACTTGGGAGTATTAATATTTATTTCCATTCGTCCCAGATCATCTGGGATGTTGGTCCAGTACCACAAGGTTACCCACAGTATTTTGTAACAAATAACCACTCATATAAGTTGTAGATCAATGCACTGGAGAGAAATAGCATGGAAAAATTTAACTAAGGCAACAAAAATACCAAGGGAAGTAAAGAAAACTATAAACCCTTTGGGCCGTGGGTCTTAAAAAGGAACAATTTTAAGGTCAATTTTTAGGTCAACTAGCTTAACCACCAGTGTTAATAAAACCAGTGATGTCCAGTCTTTGATAAAGCCACTTCCCCACACTGACGAAAAACTGGCATCAGAATAATAACTAGCAAGATATCTGGGAAAATATACATGTAAATGCAAAAACTAATAATTTACATTTGTTTACAAACAAAATATTGATCAACAGTTGAAATGACATACTCTTTTATATGAGTTATCTTGGTGTTTTTTATTTTCATGCTGCCTTTAGTGGCATTAACAACTGTCACTTGCAGTTGTTTGTTGAGGAATTGAAAAGCTGAGCTAAAATAATATGTAAGCAAACAACAGCCATACCTTAGAATTTACAATACACAACCTACCACAAAACTAGTTACTGAATACCTTAAGTAAATAAAGTTCTATGTATTCGAAAAAGATGCGTATTGGGACATTCTATTTTTCATCCACACCCTCCCTTATGGAAGGCATGATTCTGACAGGCCCTTATCTCTTAAACTGCGATTCCTACAGGTCCCTTATCATTACACAGAGTATGGAGGGCAGGATTTCGACAGGCCCTTATCACTTAGATTGTAATTCCTACAGGTTCCAGATCTCCCAACTGGGTCATGTAGCAGCTGCTTGGAAGAGAAGTCACCATGGTGTGTTTCCCTGACCCCAAAATACTAACACAACTGGAAGAATGAAATGCCATTGTTTCTTGTGACCAATTAGGAGAGACCTATCCTCGGAGACCCAGGGGCAGATACAGGGGGCGAGGGAAAGTCTAAACGGGTGGAAAAATATATATGGAATGAGGAAAAGTAAAGAACGGCGAGAAGAGCCCCTGGGGACAATGTCTTAGCAGACCAGTTCCAAACGGTCGCCGCCGTTCTGGCTTCTGATTGGTGCCAGAAAAACTTGTGTTTGGCAGATAAAAAATGGAATGTCCCATTACCAGCTGCTATTGGGTTTTACTTTGGTTTAAAAGATTCTTTACTTTTTGTCCTGAATAGTACTGCTACTTCGACGCTTACAGTCCAGCAACGGCAAAACACCAGGCCGCGGTTGTTCAAATGTTGGATAGCGCTATCCACCGGATAAATCACTATCCACTGGATAGCGCAATTGGTTTCCCTAATACTTATCCGTTGGATGGTGATTTATCCAGTGGATAGCGCTATCCAACGTTTGAACAACCGGGGCCAGTACTATACTGGCAAAAGAATGAAGTAATAAACTGTAATATCTTTTAAGCCCCACAAGGGTCAGGCATTTTTTCAGCGGTGGGCATTTATTGGAGAGAGGGTGGAGGGCTTATTTGAAACTCGAGAGGCAAGTCTTGGTAATTCGGCATTATTTTGAGAGATGAAAGTGACAAGTGTAAAGATAAAAATAGAAGTTTTTCGAAATACCATAGTAATAAAAAGCAATATTATTGTCTATGCAAAATGGCATCGCATCACACTTACACTTTCTCACAGATGTACAGGGTAACATGTATACATATGTGAGTCATTTAAGATATCATGCTAATGATGGTATTCCCTGAGAAACTCAAAGGAAAATTATACTATTCAAGCTTATAATCCAGTTAATGTATGGCCAAGAACCATTTCTAGGAACTGAAAAGAGAAAAAAATATATATTAATCCCTATTCCATACATAAAATTAAAAGAAAGAAGTCATATATTTTTAACAAGAGTATCGTACACAAAATGCTGAGCCAAGTATTAAAAGTGTCATTTTCCTGCCATTGAAAGTAACAAAGAAGCAGAAAAACTTAACAGTCATTGTGAATGCCAATTAAGAGTAAGGGTATAGTTTAATATATATACAGCTTCCTTTTTAGTCCTTTCACTGTTAATCTTGCTTAGATTCCTGATCACTATCCCTTTTTTAAACTTAAGAGGTCTTTTTTGTTGTTGTTAGGGTTTCTATAAAGTTACATGATATCAATTTTAGTGCAATTAACAAGAAGTAGAGTCATCTCTTTTTGTTTGTTAGCATTCAGTTTGGTTGCTCAAACATGGCTAGTCTTGTTTGTGTCAGCTTCATGTGCTTGGTACAGTGTTTACTGGTGGCCCACCAGTTGAGCAGTTCATTTGGCCCACCCTTCCCCCCCTTTTTTCCACTCCAAAATTAGTGTATCAGGTGACTGGTTCCATTGGCTTGAGAGTTCATGGCTGGAAGGTGTAGGAGGGAGGGGTGGCGGCTAACTATTTCTAGGGGCTGGCTTTGCTAAAAGTGGTGGAAGACCCTGGACATCCCGGGCACCCACCCCCACTAAGGGACACAGTTGTCAATAACTCATATAATCCCTTGAGCCTTTTTCTGCTTGTTTGTTTCTTCTTGTAAAACTTGATAGACTCTGATTGTATTGTTGTTAAAATACTACAAAGGTCATGCTATGTGATTCGGCTTGAAGGTTGTGTTTGGGTGACTTAACACCACAAAGTCAATATTACTCTAATCATAAAAGCTGTAACTGTTTTTGTCAAGTTGTGACTGAGTGGAAAACAATAAATACACTAGCAAAAATCACAAAAATATTTCAAAACAAGCAAAAAACATCTATTTTCATCATTTCATTAGGCTTAAAATAGCCAACAGTATGATGCAGAACATGTGAAATCAGAATAGAATAATAATTTCAACACTTAAACAATTTAGGGATTATCGCAAACAAATCTCTTTCCCTGGTTACCTGTTCATAACTGATAGTAACTGTGCCAGTCTGTTGATGATCATGTTTTCTAAATGCGTCTGTAAGTGATTTTAGCATAACACAGCACTGAATAAAGTCATCAAACTTCATGGTGTGGAGATTCAGGCGATCAAATTTCCTTACACAAAGATTGGAGAAATTTGGTGATCTGAAGGAAGAAAAAAACCAATAAGTTAAATCTTCAAACTGCTGGATTTGATTTCCTTGCTTTATTCTGAGAATGGGGATATTACCCTCAATTAACCATGCACCTTGTACAACAGGCCAATACTCAAGGGAGTTCTTCACACTGTTGTAAAAAAAATCATGGGTTACTTTTGAGGGTTTGAGGGCGAGAAGCAAGGCTAGTAAGTACCTAGAGAAAAACTGATAGCAGCAAGGAAGAGGACAAGCAAAAAACTCAACTTATATTAAATTATATTGACACAATTCTCCAAGATAGGAACCCATGCAACAAAGTGGAAGCAAGTGCTCTCATTACTGCCACCAAACTTACAGTCTATATCCAAAGCTTGTGAATGCTGTTTGCAGTTCATTAGCATCTATCGTTCCAGATCTGTCACGATCAAAACTATAATAACAAGGATCATGTTATTAGCACCACAAACTACAAACATTTTCATTTGACAAAATAACAGGGTAACTAAGGAAGAGAGATGCTGCATATATTGAGAAGTTAAACATGAAATATGGTTTTACCAATGCATTTAGCCAACTGGTTAAGAGATTCACAAAAGGTATAGACCTTTTCGTTTCCATAAGGTGCTCTGGCAATCCTTTATGTATCAAAATTATATTTGATACTTTGATACAATTTTTCTTAGAGAAAAGCTTTGTAAACACAGTGCAATTCTGCAGTTGCAAATTTTGACTTGACTCTGGCTTACAATAAGTCTAATAACAATTCTATAATAGAGTCAATCAAAAAGGATGTTATATTGCATTTCTCATGTTTTTCAGTGGAGTTTAAATACTACCTGTCAAAACACTGTTTCCATTGCTGAATGTACTTCCATAATGCAGAGAATTCATAAATATCAATTGTTCCGGACCTAAGAAAACACAAACAGAACAGAAAGAATGAGAGACCACTTAAATGTGATTGAATAATTAACAAACTTTTCAATCACTGTAATCATTATAGTTTCTCGGAGACAGATTAAGGTAGTACTATACTTGTCTAAAAAGTCTCATGAATGGGAGCATAAGGGTATTGTAAGAAGTTACTCTCTTATCTAGTACGTTTTGGTGAACAGGATACTACTCCTCGATATGGGGTCATAAATGTATGTGTTTCTTGAAAAATAAAAATTAATAGATTATAACACTCACTGATCTTTGTCGAACATGCCAATCATTAGACGGCAAGTTTCAGGGTTAAACTGAGACCAGTTGTTATTGAAGAGGGCTTGTCGCAATTCAGTAGCAGTTATTTTGCCAGATTTGTCTTGATCTACTGTCTGCAGACAAGAAAGCCTTTAGTGATCACACAAAACACAGTCATATAACTATAACACTTGGTTACAAATTCAAAAAAGGTTTTTCTATTTATGAATTCAACAAAATACTGTGAACTGCCAGATAGATAGCTAGATAGATAGATAGACAGACAGACAGACAGACCAGACCAGACGGACGGATGGACGGATGGACGGACAGACAGACAGACAGACAGACAGATAGATAGATAGATAGACAGATAGATAGATAGATAGCTTTTATTATCAACAGAGCACCACTTTTAAGTCCTGGGCTTATACTACTTTACTTGGTTTTTTAACGGGTTTTGGGATGGCTTATAAATGGAGGGGCTTATAACCAGAATAGAAAATGTGCTTTGCAACAAGCACTCACGGTGCTGACTAAAATATGTTTTACCCTTGCTGCTCTTTAATAATTAAGCTTAAAATGTCAGAATAAATTGAATTTCTTTCAGTATGTTTGGATAAGAGTTCATACCTGTCCTGAGGAGGCGGGGGTGCTTATAATGGGACATATTTTTTGTTTGCAGGTAGATGGACCTATCACTGAGGGGAAGGGGAGGGGCCTTATAAGAGGCGGCTTACGGTACACTAAAAAATGACATGTTAATATACCTGGAACCATTCCCAAAGCACTGGATCTATCCCAGGAGGGGGAGGTGGACGAGCACCCCACCCTCCAGGGTAACCCGGAGGATACTGAGATGCTGGAGGAGGAGGTCCATAGGGATTATGTTGTTGGTATCCCTGTGGCTGACCATAGGGACCATGCTGGCCACCCTGTTGATTACCACAAAAAATCATTTCATTAGCAAGAAACAGACACTAATTTATCAGAGGTTTTAAAAGAAAAAAAAACTAAAGGCTGAGTGTTAAAGGATGTTGTTGTTATTTCACTTTTATTTAAAAAGAAACATCCTGTTGAATCTGAAAACAAATATTAAATCCCTCTTTGTACACTGGTGAGAATACTGCCAAATAAAGTGTACTAATGGTAATGAACTTAATGTTCATATTTTCTTTTTGCCCTTAAATTAAAATTCATGACAGTCATAAGCCCTCAGCCCAAGGCTGTGCTCTACCACTGCCAGGTGGCCCCTGGCCCCTAACTTTTGCCTCAGGGCGACTAGATTTTTGCCCCCATTCAATCAGTACCCGCCCCCTCCCCCCCCACCCCTCCCTCTGGGATGAAATAAACTATTGCAGGTCCACAGTATCAAACACATCTGCTGGTGTGATGCACTTTTGCCCCCTGGTTAGCTCAGTTGGGAGTTAGGAGAGTGCCCATCTGCTGAAATGGTAGTCGTGGGTTCAAACCCTGGCTGGACCAACATTCAGGGTCTTTAAATAACTGAGGAGAAAATGCTACCTTTGCAATGGCATCTGCAAATGGTTAGACTTTCTAGTCTTCTCAGATAGGGACAAAAAACTGTAGGTCACATCTCGCAGCACTTTCACTTATCTGTTCTTGTGGGACGTAAAAGAACCCACACTACGGATCGAAAAGAGTAGGGGACGAAGACCCTGGTAGTGTGAACAACCTCTCCTGGGATGGGTGGGTTATCTGTAAGGACACACTTAAATTGGAGTCCCACTCTGTTGTGTGTTCCGCACCATATAGTGGAAGTGATTAAAAAATAAATAAAAATTTTAAACAAAACATGAAACACAGGTACATTAGTAAGCCAAAGACTTCACAGTAACAGAGGCATGTCTTTGCCCTCATATTATCGTGCCTTTCACTGGTCACCCACTAGAAAGCCAGTGTAAAGTGTGGTTAAATTTTGAGTCCTGGAATAAGGCTATGTTTAGACAGTACCGGACAAATTTTAGACCGGTGCTAAAATTTGTGCACTTAGGTGTGTCTGGTCAAATTTTTCAGCCAGTTGAAAATTCATCCAGTGGCATATGAAAGAAGCCTAACTTTTTTTACTCATTTTGCCCAGGAAAATTCTGACTGGTGAAAATGCAACTTGATGATAGTCAAGCTGTTTTATGATCACTATCTGGACAAAAAGGACCTTCATCTCTCTCTGCTTTTTTTAAAAAAATGTTTATTCTTTCAATTTTACCTTATGGCTATTTTAAAGTTCTTGTTACTGTGATGATGTGGTAATGATAAAGCCATATTAAGTTGACACGATTTCCTACTATACATCAAGTCATATTGTTAATGTAAGTTAATTTTTGCATATTTCTTAAAAGACTTCAAAACGCCAGAATTAAGACTGAATACTGAGGTAAGCATAAAATTCTATTTCCACTCAACAGTTTGACTTCTTGTAGCACTATTAAAGGGTCACTAAGCGTTTGCATTTTCCCAGAAATGTTAAATCTGAAACCCAGACCTATCCCAAATTGACCATAAAAGTAAGCTTAATCGGTTTAAAATGGACCCTTATGTTTGTGACTAACAATAAAATCACACCCATACCTAGCAAAATTATACTTACATAAGCTGGATTATAACCTGGCTGTTGTCCTGGGCGTTGATTCCAAGCCATAAAGGATATGGCAAGGCGGAAAACTCTGACAATAAATGGCCTCGAAATATACCGTAATGCCAACGGAGATCCTTCAATAGTGACAAAATGTTCGAGGGAGGGAGGGAGGGAAGGTGAGGGGGGGAGGCAAATTACATCTCCAAAAAGTTACTTCAGCAAGATTTATGTTTTAATATCTAATAATAAATTATTGCAATTATTAGGCTCTTTGCCTAAATAAAGCATTTGCTTTTTCTTCTCTAATTAAAGCAACATTTGCTTTGATATCTCTTTCCTTACCCCCTCCCGGATAGCCAAGTAGTGTAACCCATAGACTAGGACCCAGTTCTCTCGTTCTCATTGCTGTGAAAGCCTTGGCGTTTGTTTTTGGAAGACAAGGAAATGTAGGAAAGTTGTGCAAAAAATCAGAGGGCCATTTTGTTAGATCTCAACAATGGAGCAGAAGGATATCTATTATAATAAGGCGGAGTACATAGAAACCGTGAGTACGAGGGTTTATACACTCCACTTTTTGCTGACTTGAAACTTAAACCAAGCCACCTACAACGTGGACGACTGATGATTCATCTCAGAACACTCTAAATTCGAGATTGCTCCGAACAAATCATGAGATAAGAACTCATTTTTTTCCTTAAGTTAAACAGGCAGTTTGAATTTAAGAGAACAAAATCTTATTTTGTGATTTGTTTTTTCTCAAAATAAGAAATCCACGAAATCTCGAATTCAGAGTGGAATGGACATTCTCATATCATGATTCTGTTACCCTTGACAATCTAGGCATCAGGAAACAAAGTCAGTCGCCAATCTGTTCTATGTGGAAGTCAAAACATTGTTCTAAATGGAAAGGTTAGTGTAGATAACAATGTTTTTACGTATAATAATTACGTTGTGTTAACCTGCTTTAAGCTTACAATAGAAAGAGCCAGAATGTTCTTGGTGCAATAATATAGTTCTTTTTCGTTATTAGCCTCTGTAGAAATGTGTACTTAGCTTTATTAAGTTTCCAATGTGAGCTCTATTAAAGGCCCATCCCTTAATAGAGTTTTGTGTATATTTAAGTATTATTTTCTCTTTGTTTTCTCTTCGTATCTTTTAGTTCGATTATCTTTTGACCATCTTTCAATCAAAAGCCATCGTGTAAGACAGTCTTTTTAATTATTACAATTTCAGACCATCATTCAATCAGATTGTATCCTCCGTGGTGACCTTGCAAATGTCAGAATAGGCCGCCAGTGTGTGATTAGCAAAAGAAGCGTCATTAGGCCTCCATTCAAGAAATTCAGCAAAGGGTTTGTAGATGGTGTCAATAAACATGTTTCAGTAATTTCAGTGTACCCTTTACCTCCAACATTATCTTACCCTGCGAACAGAGTCTCCTTCGATCTTCCTAGATAAGTCGGGAAGAGGAAGGAACCTCTGCCGACATCCTCAACAATTCATATTGAGCATGCTCCAAATTCAAATTTTTCTGCGACGTCAATCAAACCATTGCCGTAGCATCCACTGTGTTTGTCAGCAAATGTAAATGTCAGGGGGAACGTACCGGTTCGTTCTCACCCTTCCGTGGCTGTGTTTCCTCTGGATTTGGAAGCTCTATAGGAACAATTTCACTTTTGGAATCTAAACTTGCCATGTTTCAGTGTAAAGAAGATAAAAAAAATCTTAGAGCTAAGGTAAAACTTTTCAAAAACAAAGCATCTAACCTTGAAACACAAAAACACACAAAACGGATCGAAATCCACCAATCACAAATCACGAACGACGACCTTTTGTTTCCTAAGAGGTTCGCTAAGATGTATGACAGGCGAGAAAGCGAAGAAAGTGCCGCTTCTTCAGACTTTGATTGACGTCGTAGAAAAACACAAAATCCAAAGACGTTTTTGGCATCGCAAGTCAGGTGTTATCCACAAACAGCTGTAAAAGCATCGATCATTTAAATGCAACATGGATTCTGTAGCCTCATGATCTTATTTTGAATTAATGTTATCGCAAACACAGAAGAATAAGCATAGATGTTGTTTCTTAAATATTATTATTTTTATTCAAAACCCATTTGTTTATCCTTCCAAAAACTTCGTGTAACACTTACTGGATTGTGAATCCGTTCACGCAGCAGAATTAGCTGAGTACATGGTTAAATCCAAAACAAAATCCATCTCGAATCTAGGTACATTTTCCAATTTTCTAAAACTGAACGTTGAATCTATAATTTTCTCAAAATTCCCGCATGAAATAAAAGCGGCAACTAGTTGTTTTTCTATGGAGCGTGGACGCAGAAAGAGTCAGCAAAATTCCAGAATATGCGTGCGTGCACAGATAAAACTGGTTTATCGAGTATAAAACTTGTCTGACTCATCCAAAAAGCTGGATGATCGGCAGATCAAAGGAACTTGAAAATGTCGGCAGAGTCGCTTCCTCTTTCCCGACTTATCTAGGAAAGATCGAAGCAACTCTGCTAGCAGGGTAACATTATCTGCTTCTGCTCAGGACAATTCAATTTGAAAAGACAAAAACGGTACCATACAAAAGTGCTGTCAAAGTCGCTCGCTAAAATAGTCACAAAAGATTATTTTCTGAACAGATCATAGGTCAAAACTTAGAAACATATAGCATGTAACCACAATTGACTTTTTAAGTTGTCCTGAAAGTAGAACTAGACGGTACTGTACTTGTTAAATAAGAAAAGATAGTATTAAAGGTTGTATCAATTTATAAAGATAGAGAGGTACACATGTACACCCATATCATGCAGCAATAAGTAACCTGTAATAATAAAGACTTAGTAGTTGCCCGAGAGTTAAAAAACTCCAAAAATATGATATTTATCATTGGTAATGATGTTGGTTTTAGGGTTGCATTCTTTCCTCTTCATATTGGAGATCATGTAATTATTGAAGAGGACTGTGTTGTAAATGCAGCCCAAGTGGGATCTTATGTCCACATCGGAAAAAACTGTGTCATTGTAAGTACAGCTGCAGTACTTTAAAGCATCATTATCATCATCATTATTATTACTATTATCATCTTTATCATCATCATCAGTGAAACAATAATCAGTGTCACAATAATGATCTTCAACCAAAGCTGTATTATTACACATGTACCATCTTCGTCATCATCATCATCACTAACCTCTCTACCCCCAGTATCATTACCACCACCACCATCATCATCATCATTAGGGAGCTTAAGCAATGACAACGGTGACGTCAAAGAGAACGGCAATAATGCAATAGGTTTAGATTGGCAAAACAACAACTTTGCACGTGCATCACGCTTTTTTTTTACATTTCTTTGCCGTCATTGCACAACTACAACGTGAAAGTGCCTAATTTCACATTTTGTCGAGGATGGGAACAGGACGCAACAACTTTCTTTTTCTTTTCCAAAACTTTGGCACATTCCTTTAGAATTCAACTCCAAAAAAATTTGCCAACATTTGACGAATTAAACGAGATGGAGTAAGTGCGGTAAAGTTTGAAGCAGCGCAAATTCACTTTTTAAGTGACGTTTTCGTGGCCGTTGCCGTCGTCATTGCTTAACCTCCCTATTATCATCACTATTACCTTTATGACCACCTGCACAGTGTTCTCACCAGGCCGCGGCCTTGCGGGATTCCCGCAAGAAAAACTGAAATGGCGCATTAAAACCAAAAAGATGCGCCCGTTAGGGCGCAGGGGCAAGCTACGAGTCAAACAGACTTAAGTAGTTTTAATGGTCAACCTAACACTACAGCATTCTGTTTGTTTGAATAAATAAAAAACATGATATCAAATGAGTCAAAGTCTTTAATTTTGTTGCCTTTACTTTCATTGGTTCCACGCACGTCCCACTACATCGTAAACTCCTCCTCCGAATCGTAAACACCTCTTCCGCCATATTGGATCAGGTAGGTACTTCATGTAACAGACAATTTGGAGTGCGGGCTCAGGTTCTTCGTACCGCGTGTTTTTTGTAACTTTGTCCCCCTAATGTTCTTACAGGGCCCCTATTCCTCAGAAGAGGGGGGCCCTGGGACTCCCCAAGGCAAAATCCTGGTGAGAACACTGCCTGCAGTGCCATCATCCGCATCTTAACCATCATCATCATCACTGTCTCTTTCACCAGAATCATTACCATCATCATCAATGCTATCATCATCATCACCACTTTCTTTATCACCAGTATCATTACCATCGTCAACATCAAGTTATCATCATCATCATCACCATCTCTATCTCCGCTATCATTATCATCATCACTACGATCACAACTATGACTATAGTATTCTTCATTTTTTCTGTTTACATTTATTTAATGGCAATTAATTCTGGGCCAAACCTTTAAATTCCATTGACGTCATTTACAGATGCCTTGTTTGGTAACTTGCATCCAAAAATTAAATATGTTTATTCATGTACTGAGCATTTAGGCTTAGATTATGAAGTAAATGAATCAGAGACCCTGTTTAAACTATGTAACATGTTCGTCCAACTTCATCCAATATCACTGGATGGTGTTGGGTACCCAGAAGTTTCAACATCATCCAATGCAACCCAGCAAGGCATGCGAGTGGATTCAGGATACATTGTATGTTGCAGTTAAATACACTGACTGAAAGTTGAACCAACATGTCAATCCATTTCAACAAGGCCTTCCTGTAATCCACTTCTGTTCTTTTTGAAAGGGTCGGCGGAGTGTGCTAAAGGACTGTTGTGCCATAGCAGATAATACTGTACTACCTCCTGAAACTGTTGTTCCACCTTTTACACTTTATTCAGGATCTCCTGGTAAGTGCTCTTATTCTTCAGTAGAATATGACTAATGCAAACTTTATCCTCCTTTTTACCTTACAGCCAACAGAAAGTGGGAATATACATTAATGGCTTTGTATATGCTACAAACTAACCAAAATAGACAAGCTTTTTTGCTATGTAATGGATAGGACTTCTAAAAAATTGTGAATATACATTAATGTATGTTGAAGAATTTTCCTTTCTCTGTCTGAACTTGGGTTAAGTCCTAAGATATTTTGCTCAAGAAATTCTCTAATACCTGGCAAATTGAGTGCTTTGGAATAGTCTAATATCATGGCTGTCACTAAAAATTTCAAGTTGCTGTGTATTTGCACTTAGTAGGCAGGAATTTGGACAGCTACGGGGGTTCTTTTTGTTCTATTATAATCATGGTTTCATAAATGCACCTAAACTCTTTAATGGCAGACCAACATAAATTTGTTGCCAATCTTAATTAAATATTATGCACTTTATTGCAGGTGTATTCAGTGCAGAATTACCTGAGTGTATGCAAGAATTAATGACAGAGAAGACAAAGGACTATTATCAACATTTTATTCCCATCACAGAGGACAAATGACCTTCACTAAGGTTGTAGGCAGTTGTTTTTTCAAATTAGTCACTAGCTATGAAAAGCAAGTAAGGTACTTGTAAGAACTACTATGAAGTTGCATTGCAAGATGAAAGATTTGATTGTTAGTTGTTTATTCAGCGTTTGGGTTTGTAATGCAACATACTTTATTAAGTTATTACAGGTAACTCTCATAGTGGGGATTAACTGACTCATCCCCAGCCATCTCTCGATCTTTGGATCGCATGCGGAGAACGTAATGTGAGAGGCGTGACCCGAAGAGAGCATGAGGGCTGATGAGAAGGAGGAAAACAGGAGACTGAGAGATGACTGGGGAAGAGTCGGGATATGGTAGGCAAAAATGACTACTAGCTGTTAGGGACAATTTCATTTATTTTTGTGTGATTGTAATCACATTATTTTTTGTTGTACAGATTGATCAGGATTTGATTATTGGATTAGTCTGACATTCTGAAGCCAGACTTGTGATCAAAATTATCTGTATTATTTATTTCAAATTTACGGTCACATTAGATTGTTTATTTACCGTTTAAAAATTGAGCAGGAGTGTATTATCAGGTTTAAAAACTTGAGGCGAAGACGAGTGCTTTTAAACCTGATAATATACAACCGTGAGTTTTTTTGAACAGCTTCAAAATCTCTGATATAGATCAACTCATTCTTGCATTAATATTTAGATTTGGAATTATCTTGGTCTAAAAAAATGGATGTAAAGTTTAGCCATGTCTTTATCAGATATAAAGACACTCATTGAACATTAATTTCTTTTGTTTTTCTTTATGAATTACAAGTAAGTTTTTTGACGGATAGCTAAATGTATTGTTAATATCACATCTCATTAACCCCCTTAACTATAGATAACAACAGTAGTATTATTTTATTTGACAAAATGTGTCCCAAATACATGCACTGTTAGTGTGTCAAAGGTTGTATTCCCATTGGTGCTCTTTAGTTTGTAACCAAAATTAAACCATACAGACTTAAATTGAGTTATTTCTACAGTTTTGGGGTGAAGAAAGCGGTCACATTGTAAAAATAGTTTATGACATTAGTTGTTTCCCTCTCTTGGGTATGGTACTGATTATAGCCTTTTGCCAATAAATCATCAATTTATTGTCTGTAGCCATAGTTACACAGGGGCGTAGCCAGGATTTTTCAAAGGGGGAGTCACAGAGGCTACACACCAGACTATATATGGTTTATACCGCTGCTCTCCCTCGCGTATCAGCGGGCTCAGTCATATTATCACAGCATGAAGGCCCATATTAACTAAAGACAAGAGCCATTGATGAAAATACTTAACAAAAAAAACAAATTTTAAAAAAGTGGGCTTTTCAACAATGGCTTTTACGGCCAAGATATTGTCATGGCATTTTTGCCACCTGAATATTGTAGGTTGTTTGCTCAAAAGAAGGCCTACCAAGAGGGGGGGTCACGGGCACCCCAGGACCCCCCCAGCTACGCCCCTGTTACAGCAGAACATTTATGTCATGAGCACCAAGAAACAACTATAAGCTCTAATAAGACCATACCTAACCAAGCGTTTTCACGTGATGTCACGGTAGCCAAATTGGTGTTCCAAAACAATGAAATGTTGCCTGTGTTGATGAACCAAACCAAACCTGTGGGAGTTTACTTCTTTTCTTATGTAAACACATTCTTTTGTTCCAATGAATTTGCATAGATGCTGGCCACGTGAGTGAAAACGCTCTTTATCGAGAAAGACCAATAAGAGGAACTATAGGGATAAGACCTGATTCTTAACTAAAACAGCCAATCATAGTAAGTTCTCTGAGCTTTCTTTGTCCATGGCTGACTTGGAGTCATTGTGTTCCTGGATCTGGTTAAGGGATTCTAAATTTAATTTATAATTATGTAATTGTTTTTTTGTGTGTTTCTTTAGCCATGCTAATTATTTTAGTGTGTGAGGACATTAGGCATAAGGTAATGCTGGACTATAATCATTATTACTCTAACTATTGCTGGATTGCACATGAAGTTACTGGGCAGTGGCCATGTTGGTGGTCAAGAACAAAAGCAGTTCTCTTCTCTGGGAACTAAACTCCGTTTTCATAAAAAATTCTGCAAAAAAATGTCATCTTATTGACCACCATTATGGCCGTCATGTCTGATGGCTGGAAACCAAGAATAATGCAACCTTTCAATGTGTGGGTTGTTAGAAAACTACTTCCAGGTTTCCCTAGATCTCTTGTGGATGAATATTGGCAAGCAGATTTGGGATGGGTGGAATAAGATGCTGTGGTGTTAAAATAAATTTTACCAAGTTTTGCTTATCTGATGTGGTTACTTGCTTGTTTTTGGAATGTTGCCGCTAAAAAAACTACAGGGTGTTTTTGATCACTAGATTTTCCTTTTTCGATTTTTCTTCAAAGTTAGTGGGGTGTGTCTCTTCCCAGTCTGACTAGCTGTACCAGGCTTTCGGTCAGTGGAGCCCGGCGAAAAAGCGGGCGAGAAAAGCAGAGAAAAAGTGAGCGAGCGAAAACGGGGCTTTTTGCGGTAGTTTTCCTACTGTGTTGGAACCTGGAACAAGGTACAGACTAACGGGTTCATTCCTCGTGCGCGTCTCGCGGCCTTCCCGCTTGCTATTCGCGTGGTACGTGTGCACTAAACAGCAGAAAAATAATACACAGCTTGTAGTCTACGGATTTCCCAATTACAAAAAATGAAAGCCCAAAGCCAGATAATTCAATGATGTGTGGGAAAATAGGGAATTAATGACTAAACAATCAGTACTAAGGACGTTAAGTGAGAAAGACGGGGAGATTCACTCTCCACGGTTTTTTCATATCAAATAAAGAGCTCGAATTTTTAAGCAAGACATAAAATTTAAGGAAACACGTTTACTTCACCCCTTCCTGAAACTGATTTCTTCTGACGATTGTTGATAAATGAAATGGGCTAAAAGCTAGTTACTAGTTGCAAGAAAATTGGGTCACTTGGTTGCATTATAAGCACGCCCCGAAACTACAGCTGGGGCACCGTCTCTGCAGCTCGTTGAAACTGAACTTTGGAGAGAATGCATTGAACATTGCTGTTTTTAACTCTAGCAAGGCGAACTTGTAGCCAATACATTGCCGTGGACCCACTCGAAACGGTATGTGCGAGTATACATCGTGGGTTTCCTTGTTCTTTGGGGAGAACCGATCAGGGCCGGGTTGTTCGAAGCTGAAATTTTGAACTCTGATATGAGAGCTTAAAAAGCAAATTCAGTTCAATTCTCTTTGCCTACAACTTGATGATTGGATATGCTAAAAACTAGAGAAAATTATCCGAGAGAGTGGTTTTGATAAAAAGAAAAAGAAACCCGGGTTAAGATTTAACCCGGTATTAGCGCTAGCCCGCGTTCGAACAACTTGGCCCAGGGTAGTATTTCTCCGGATCAGGCCATAACGCAGGGTCACGGTGGAGTACACAGACTGGGATGAACACGTATACACCACGTGGAATTGTGATACCATTTATGGTGCACGTGCTCGTGGCATCTCCGGCTGTTATTGAAACGAGGGGTGTAAAGACTTAAGACCTCGCAAATCGGCCGGTCGAGATAGTCCAGACTGTTAACAAAGTCGCACAGAGGCATGTCCCCAAGGGTTTTGATTGCGTTGTCCAGTTCTTCGTGGAGTTTCTCCTGTATTTCAGGGTCTGTGGCCAGGACGTACGCCATGTGAGACAGAGTGATTGCTATTGATTCAAACCCTGCTGTCATGAAGATAACAAACTGAGGGGACACCTCTTCATCACTCAGCTTCCTTGCAACTAGTGGTCTATTATCAATGCTGCGTTCTAAATGGTTGAGCTACTACTAGGCTATAGCCCACTAGTAGCGAAAAGCGGCGGCTTTTTGGCGGCAAAAAAGGATTAACGTCTAGCTTAAAGTAGCTAAAGTTGTTTTGTCTCGATATTTTTGACCAACTAGTTGGATTTTACTAAAGCAATTATTCCTCTTGCCCTCATGGCCTCTGAGTCAATAGCCCATTCGAGATCGAGGAATAATTGTTAAATAAACTCCGTAGCTATGCGCTGGACATTTTCTAGCAAACACACATGTGTAAGGGGACCAAAGTTCGCTAGCGTATTCTAATTTAGGTCGAGCAATTGAACAGTACAAAAGAGTCCTGGTGTCATTATCACTATGTCAGGAGTACTGTTTGCTCTCAGGGAGATCTGATTATGTCACGGTGTTGAGACCACTGAAGGTTGTCAGTGATAGTTATGCCCAAGTCTTTTTTTTTGCTAACTGTAGTTAGTAGGGTCCCATCTAGGTAGTATTCTCTGTTTGACGACGATTTTTTCCTGGAGAAGTTTAGGGTCTTGCACTTTGTTATGCTGAGGCTCATTGCCCAAGTGTGACTCCAGTTGGCTGAGCTGAGTCAAATCTCGCTGAAGAGATATCTTATCAGAAGGCTTCGAAATGATCTTGTATAATTTGGAGGCGTCAGCGAAAATTGCTATTTTAGAGTCATATTGGATGCATTTGTATAGACGAGAAAGAGTAGTGTAACCAATATGGAGACTTGACGTACTCCAGAAGTAACTTGTCGCCAGTTGGAATAGGTACCCTGTAACGCTACTCGCTGAGATCTGTTGGAGAGGTAACTATGAAACCATTGTCTCAACTGGCTGGATATAGCAAAGCGAGAAAACTTGTTGATCAAGGCATAGGGGAGACTTTGTCGAATGCTTTGGCAAAGTCTAAATAGACCACATCAATCTCTTTGCCATCAGCTAAGACATCATGACTTCGTGATAGACGAATCAAGGAACCAAGGTGATTTCACAAAAGTAAATCTCACCGGTATTTGCGGCAGCTAGTAATTTTTTGGCCAAAAAATCCGTAGCCTCTTCAATTAGTGGAATGACCTCTTTCAGCTTTGCTACGCTAAACGCTGGTGAGAACGTTGAGCGAATTCTCCTCCATTGCTCATCGTTGGCAATAGGCAGAAAGGAATTCATCGGTGGACTTACATCTGAAAACCCTCTGTTGCCAAACTGGAAAATTCTGTAATGGCAATATGTTTAATCATGTCTGGTTCTGAGACCACGATAATCGATTGTCTCGCAAAGCTGACCTTGTATACTCGTCTATACAGTTGGTAATACTTCCATAGCATTTTATGCAAACCTCTTTATCTAATGACCAGGGGCACCCAACGTCAATCTTCGGAAAATATCTGTTCGGAAGACGATTTGAGATCTAGAATTTTTGGAACATTTGTTGTAAAATTCCTTGCTTGCCTGCCTCTCTTAGGATTTTCGAATGTCTAAAAAATGGTATAATTGCCCATTTTTAACGGATTTTTACCCTAAAAAGGTCACCTAGAATATTCGGGGGCGTTTTTTCTGGCTGAAATTTTTTGAAAAGGTAAGTTTTGATCCCTATAATTTTCGGATCACTAGACTTTCAGCTAGAATATCCGAACAGATGACAAATTCTTAGGGGATAAAAATATGCCTATATCTACCGTTTTAATACTAAAATACGTTCAACAGTGCTATGTTTAAGAGGTTCTGAACAATGATTCTCGATGGGTGCCCCTGAATGACGTTGGGTAGACTCCCAGCATATGGCTATTGATGTAGTCCTGGTGTTGGAACAATTTTGAGGAGAGAGTAATTGGTTACACCTCGCCAATAAATCACAAGTGTAGCAAGGGTTAGACAAGCTGTCCTTAATAGAATAATATCGTGTTAAAAGGCTCTACCGCTGAATATTAGCCTGTGAACAGGCTCTCTGCCTGGGGAAAGGGTCAAAAAATCGCAGGGAGAGGGAAGGCAAAGTGTGAGAGCCTGTAAACAAATATTTGAGGCCGTTGTTCCACAGCACCCGCTGTGCATCACATCCTGATGCAAGCTCTTATTGGGGAGAACACTGACTGTTGATAGGTTTGATTTACATCGCTTTTTTTGTCGGCACGCTGCACGTGATTTGATTTAAATAATCGCTTGTAAACAGCACTTCTGATCTTAACATGACGTCTTCTGGCCCTTGACTGATGAACCTTCTTAGCCGCAATGATTGTTCTTGCATCACTGCGGCAAATCACGTCGAACAGAAACAATAACCGCAGAAAAATCAATATGCATGTCACGACCTCTTAATATGAAATAAGCGGCAAAAATGACATTTTCTCAGTTAAGACTAAACCCTCCGTAGTAGAATAAACTCATTGGAAAAAGCAGCATTTTGGCACGAGGTAAAGTTGTGTGTTGCCAGCCGACCACCATTTACACGCGAAATTGATTCCAATCTATCTAAGTGACTGATAACGATCAGGCTGACACTGATATGATCGGTTCACAGGCTAGCTGAATATCCCCAATTGAACATGATCAAATCGATTTAAGCAAGAGACTGATGGTTAAAAGACAGTTAAAATCAGACAAACTCTGATCTAGATCCTACTCAGCGCAAATGAGTATTTAAGATGGGACTTGGAAGAAATCTGTACGCGACCCAAATGATCCCCGACCCCAAATGATCCCCAAAATCGACCTAAACACGACCCGAAATGATCCCCGACACCAAATGAGCCACAAATTTTTTCACACGCGACCTGAAATGATCCCCGAGGAATTATAGGAGTGGAATGGGAAAACATTTCTAGCTCGGGGATAAGATTAAAGCGTTTTAATTCCGTTTTTCGGTTAATGCGAAATGCGGAGTTTTTCGGCTATAAACGCGAAATCTTTTCAGAATGGCTAATCGACTGCACAAAGTTATTTTCAGTTATATTAATTGCCTGGAATTTACTTTTTCCGTAATAGTGTAGTTACTGGTAGTCGGGTGTAGCTTCCATGTAGAAATAGCAGGGATGTCAAACATGTGCAGGCGCGGATCTAGGATCAATACTGACCGTTTTCCAAAACGAGCGTCGAAGGCGTAAGCTTCTAGGGGGGTCCGAGGCATGCACCCCGTGAATTTTTCTTTTTTTTGTTTCTTTAACTCCCCAAAGTCGCTTTTCCTGGGTTTCTGAGTCATTCAGTCAGGATATTGGCCGGATTTTAACTTGGAAAGTTTTTTTTCATGAAAATTTATTTATCTATGAAAACTCTGACCGATTTTCGTAAAACGGTGGAAACCCGCGGTGTGGATCCGCGCCTGATGTGCGTAGAAAGCCATAAAAGATAGAATAAGCAATGCTTTTATTTTTTGTACTTTTATTTCGACTTCCTCACATTCGCGAGCGCGAATACACAATGAGTAAATTTTCATAATATAAGGCTGAAACTCAAACCGAGCACTGACAGCACTGTGCAACTGGCGAAAGCATTTACCGTATACAACATATATCTAGATTTATAATCAATGACACTGATTGAAAGCTACACCCTTGGCTCTAACCAGTGCCAATTGTTGTTGTTATTACAGTTTTGCCCAGGGGTGGCACTTGGGTATTTTTTAGGTGGGTATGTGCCGCCCGGGACTCCAAATTGGCACCCCGTTCTAAAAAAAATTTCCCCTAAAATTGATACCCCGTTCTAGAAATGGGCCACTTTTTTATACCCCGTTCTAGATTTTTCTCCCTAAAACTGATACCCCGTTCAAGAACTGGGCCAATTTTTTATACTCCGTTCTAGGGTGCAACAAGAGTATAACAGTTTGTTTGTTAACGCATTGAACCGTATTTTTAAAAGCAATCTGTCCTTGAATAATTTCAAATGGCTGCTTACAAAACTGGAGCTTTCGTGAGTTCGAAATATTATACCCCGTTCTAGAAAACGCTTCTGAAATGGATACCCCGTTCTAAACCAGGAGCTTCAAAATCACGACCCCGTTGGGCGGCACATACCCGTATAGGTAATGTCAAGAGTACCTCATAGTCTCTTGGTAATGTATGGGAGTACCCCCCCCCCCCCGGGCAGTTTTGTTCTTTCTACTGAATTATTTTATACAGTTCAGGTTATAAAGTTCTTGCATGTTAACCGACAGGTTAGGGTTTTCTATCGCCTCGCTGTTGTATTCAGTTGTTTTTTGTTTATCACTAATTTCACGGTTGTTTATGTTCACTTTTTTCCCTTACAGAGGCGGAGAGTTTCATATTACATATTGTTACAGTTCAGAAATTCTATAATTGACGCAAATAAACGGTTATGTAAATAAAACGTATGTTAACAAATATCGACAGAAAGCGAAGACTGTTACTTGTTACAGTAAGGCCCGGTGTAAACATCGCATTTCACATGTGCCAAATTTAATTCAGGTATTGAATGCGTAGGAAGTTCGGCGTTTAACTAAAATTAAATTCGACAACGCGACTTCTGTCGCATCTTCGACTGAGCCAGTCAAATCTCGACAGGAGTTCAACCGTTGTCTATTGTGCCGAATCGAATTTTTAAATCATGTTTAATTTATTATAACCCACAATTCTCAATTTTTTCCCAACTCTATTAAAACTCGCTCATGATTCGACGTCTAAAATGGCGGATTTACTTATCTAAGTAGAACCAAATAGGTATCAGACTCGGCACATGGGCCTAACGAGATGCTATTTGCACGATTAAACCTCCAATTTAAGCTCTAAAGTTTCTTGCAAAATTTGTTAAAAAGGAGTAATAATTATTTAATAAATTGTCCAAAATATATAAATAAATCAACACTTCAAACAATAGGCCACTTGCACTAAGAGGTCACGTGACCAATGCTTCCTTTAAACAATGAGTTGGAATCTTGCTGATGCCAAAAAATTGACAGAGGACATAAAAATTACTTTACAGCCGAAATTTGAGAGGAAAGGCATTTAAGGGAGACTTTTTATGACACTTTGATTTTTCAACAAAGTAGTATCATTTGTATTGGCCGCCATGTTGGAGGGCGTACTCTTGCCCCCCAACATGGCGGCCAAAACTACGTTTTGCCATATACGTTTGATAGTTACGCTCAGATGTGCTGTAAACGTTCCCACACCAACTTTTCAACATTTTCCTTGAAGTTTTAGTGCAAAAATTGTGTACAGAAAGAGGAAATTCATAATTTTAAACATTACATTTTGGTCACGTGACCAGCTACGAACTTACTCATTTTAAGAAAATGGTGCAGGTTTGAAAAACCAAATCACTATTATTTTGTTGAAGATATGACCCACTAATAGTTTTTTGAAGAAAAAATCATATAACTTTCATTTTCATAAAAACGATGTCACATGACCTCTTAGCGCAAATGGCCTATTCGAGTCAAAATTCTTTAATTCACTTTATTCTAGTAATTCTAGCATCTTCGGGAATTAAACGTCATCCCATTCCATTCCGATGATTCCTCGGGGTCGCGTGTGAAAAAATTTGGGAATCATTTGGGGTCGGGGATCATTTTGGGTCGTGTTTAGGTCGATTTTGGGGATCATTTGGGGTCGGAGATCATTTCGGGTCGCGTACAAATCTTACAATTCGTGACCTTTTTTCGCTCTATTTGCGTGTGTGCACACTTGAGCGGTTTTTTCTTTAGTGCTAAGGAGAGGTGCAGGAAGCTCTTGATAGAACTCTTGTCAAGTACGATCCTAAATATAGCTTGATTGATCGATTGGTAAGATTAAGCGTGTCCTGAACGAAAAGCTAGCACAGAAGAAAATTAAGAAAATATCAATAAGATCATAGACAGAGATGAAAGACTAAACTCAGTTACTATTGCACGACGGATCAGAGGCGGACGATCATTAGCGTGATCGCCTCTCTGACCGCCTCTCTCGGTTCCATTGCTTCCGAATCATTAACATAACAATTGGTTCATTGTTTCCAGGGGAAGCGATAAGATGGTCTATATCTGGAGGCCACTAGATATTTTGAGAACAAAAACTCAGGAATCATTTTAAAGGGAAATTTATGTTACCTATTATAAACGCGGCATGTTCTGTGCACAATCCTTGTCTATTTAGAACGATAAGTCACGACAGTTAAGGTCCACTACGAATGACACTGATTTTCCAAAATTAAAAGAAGTCATTCCATTAATGGAGGAAGCTTCGGATGTTTTGACTGGGAAACTCACAGAAGCCGCAAAAACAGGTGGGGATGGCAAATTTGACTATTTTCCGGAATATTTTATTTTGTTGGCTGCCAGTTTCGCAAACTTCTCTCAGTCTCGTTTAGCAGTGGTCAAGTCCTTCTTATGAGGAGTAAACGAAACGAAATTGATTGTAGAAAGGCAGTATCCCACCCAGCCCCCGGCCAAATCGTGATTTGCCACTGGCGGATCAGAGAGGGGGGCCGGGCTCTCCCCTTATTTTTAGACCAAACTGAGGCCCGAAGGGCCGAAAAAAAGTTTTTCGGAGACCGCCCCCCCACCCCTCCCTTATCTAAGGGACGGACCATTAGAAAAGTGATGGAGGGTGTGGGGAATTTTCAGCTTCCACGAATTTTTTTTTTCGCTCACTGCTTGTGCAGGAATTTTTTTTTCAGGTGAAACCCTCTACACGAATTTTTTTTCAGACAAATATTGCTTTTTTTTGAACACTGAAATCTTGATTCATTATCTATGTTTTTGTGCTTTATAAATTATTCTACACTCACAACAAATCAAAGGATACAGGCCACTTTAATGCAAAATCTTTTCGAAGATGTACACACAGTGAGAGAGGAGGAAGCAACTTGGAGTGGACGACTTCCCTGTGCATTTTTTCAGTCCCTTCCCTCCCACAGCCCATCATAATGATGCCATACTCCACACACCAAAACAGCCCCTCTGTAGTGCCCTCCACTCCAAAATGTCGATCCAAAAAGAAGGTACCTGTTTAGTAAAAGTGAAATATTAAAATGATTGTTAAAAGTTATTTAATTTTTATGGTGCTCTGTAATAACTTAAATGAACTTAGGCTACATTTTACTAAAAAAATAAAATAAAGGTAAGACTCACATTTCGTGTGAGAGTTCCACATAGTCTGGTAGCTGGCTGCATTAAGAAATAAGCGTTCACAGGCCAAACACGACTCATAAGCTCGTGATAATGTGAAACGTGACCTTGAGAGTCTGCTTGAACAGTGGTTCTATTTCTTTTTCATGCACTATACAGTGCATGACTTGTAGCATTCTAAACTTTGACTCAGTAAATTTTGTTTTTGCCGCACTAAGTCTTATATTTAGAGGTCATAAAGCAGGTTTGTTACATGCATACTGAGTAATCATTTCCTGTAGTTTATACTTCTGTAGGTGTTCCTGATAGGATTTGATTTCAGATGCAGTTGTAAAGTGTTTAAATTTTCTTTGACCTCTGTTTGTTACGGCTGAATAAACTGTATCTGAATAACTACATGTACATGCATGCATGCATGCAAGTTTCTTTGTCCGTGAATGTGATTATTTCCTGCCATGTCAGTATGACTCTGGGCCCAGCTCTATAATGTGGTTTGCAGGATTTTGAATTTCCACGGATAGTGCGGTCTTCAGATTTGAGTTGTATACTGTAGCTTAAACTAAAGCTACACCAAGTTTGGAGAAATATGCCGTACGTCAGTCAAGATAATTCTCTTAGCGCTCACACAGTCCATTTAGTTTTACTTAACATAGTGAGTCTTTGAACTAGAGCGCAATGTCTTGTTGTTTCTTCGTAGGTATTTACTTAAGTTTTTGCTTCTGCAGTCGTCTATACGACTGCTTTGAATTCTTAAGCAAGACTGCAGTTTCGGAACTATAGCGTTCCTCGTCAGTTGCTACTATGATAAAGTCTTAGGTACAGAGAGCGAAGCAGAGTGTTTAAATACTAATGGCTAGGATCGAAAATACTAACTTGCCATTGGCTGCAAAAGGGACCAATAGCGTAGGTGTATCTTTGATTCGCGTTCTGTTGTGCTTCCTTCAAGGCCACAAATTGTTTATTCATATTGTGCCTGGTAATATTGTTGATTTCTGAAACTCGGACTTTCTGAAAGAAACTCAGACTTTCTCAAAAAGTCACCATTGGACCTTCCTTCTGCACGAATTTTTTTCTTTACCTTCGTCTTTGCATGAATTTTTTTTCTTGGCATTTTCCCTTGCATGAATTTTTTTTGTTTTTCCCCCCCCCCCCATCACTTTTGTAATGGTCCGTCCCTAAGGGTCTGGATGACCGCTGTCTTAAGGCCTTGGTGATATCATTTATTCGAATTAGATATGTGCAAATATTTCACATTACTAAATGGTTAACTTACGGGCAAACGATATTTTCTTCCATTTTTGCTGTTACAAGTATGTACATCTAGACACAATTTCTACCAAAAGCTGTTGCGGTTTCGTAACTGGGAGATAAGCCTACAAGCAAGCTTTATCCTTATACAGGGAAAACGCTAGAGCCCGGGGGGGGGGGACTGGCTATATAGGTATGTGCCGCTGTGAAGGGTATGTTTTTCAAGCAGTTTACTCTAGGATAGGGTATATAAATCAGAGCGCTTGGGTCTAGAATAGGGTATTATTTTTCATGAAACTGATCAGTTGGTTGAAGATTTTATCTAGACTAGGGATTGTGGTATCAGGTTTTGTTTTGGCTAGACTGTGCTAGTGACCTCAGTAGTTTCTGGAAAACAGCTACTCTAGGATAGGGGGGATTTGGGGAGTTTACTCTAATATAGGGTAGCAAAATTCAGCTGAGCTAGCTCTGGTATAAATTAAGGGTTTCAGGGTTCCAGTGGCACATCCCTACCCAGAAATTTCTAAAGTACCCCCGGGCGCTAGAGTTGAATAAGGGTCGGACGTCGAAAGTGGACGGGAGGGTGAATAGAGTAAGGGTAAGGGTTTCGCCTTGTTCCCTTCCCTCCCTCTCCGTCCCCTTTTGCGCCTGCCAAGCAGGCTATGAAGCGTTACGCGCCAGTGGTGAGCCAAGCGAGACAAGAAGGCATCAGAAGGAGGCTCACTGCGCGCGCGGAACTTTCAACTTTTCGAATTCGCAGGTTACTGGGACTCTTTTGCAGGCAGACACATGGACGGATGGATGGATAGGTAGGTTAGATAGATCCACTATAAATAATGCATTTTCATTTTCTCATCACTATTACACCACTCATTTTGCAGGACACAGCACTGACGTCAACCCACTGTTTAGCTTATTTGCACTGGAAGTAATTCTATCCGCAGCATTTGGGATGCAAGCTGATATCCAAAGCAATCCCGACTCGGACACTGTTGAAAAGGCCAAAAACGTGTTCCGAACTCCGTTGTGGGTGCGCGCGTTTTCCATGTTCCCTTTTTCAGATTACTTCAGCAAAAAGTTAAATCTCAGTCCCCTTAATCACACCGACTACTTCATAAGAATGGCCCGAGTAATCTATGATGCAAGAAAGGCACATGTACAGAAAACGCCAAGTCGGAAGGATTTACTGCAACTGATGCTTGAAGCCCAGAAGCAAGAGATAGAGGGGAAGAGGATGAGCAATGAAGAGGTATCTGCACAGTCTGTCATCTTCATGGTTGCAGGATTTGAAACGACTGGAAGTACGCTATCTTACATGGCGTATCTACTCGCTGCGCACCCAGAAGTCCAGGAAAAACTCCTCCAAGAACTCGACAAGGCTGTAAAAAACCGTGGGAACATGCCTTTGTACGACTTTGTTAACAGCCTGGATTATCTTGACCAGGTGTTTTGCGAAGTCTTACGGCTCTATACACCCGGGTATTTGGTCCACCGAAGATGCAACGAGGCCTGCACCATAAATGGCATCACAATTCCACAGAACGTAGACGTGTTTATGCCGCCCTATGTACTCCACCGCGACCCTGCGTTGTGGCCTGATCCGGAGAAGTTTGATCCCGATCGGTTCTCCCCAGAGAACAGAGATACCCAAGAGGCATACTCGTATATGCCGTTTGGTGTGGGTCCCCGGCAGTGCATTGGATTCCGCTTCGCCCTTCTTGAGATGAAGACCGCGATGTTCAAGATACTGTCCAGAGTCAAGTTTCAAAGAGCTGCAGACACAGTGTCTAAGCTAAGATTTCGATCCGTGCTTCTAATGCAACCACGCGATCCTATCCTCTTAAAAATAGTACTTCGTTAATAGGGAGGCGATAGAACTTGAAGTTTTAGAATCACTGGCAACAGCAGTCTGAAACTTCCATCAGTTGAACACGCAGTTAAGCGAAAATCTTTGACTGTCTTAAGATAATGTTTGCTCCCCCTGTAAATGGTATTTTAAAAGAGTTGATCATTCCAAGTCTACAAGAAACAATGGTTTTTCAGTAAAACTGCCTAAAGTCCGCCTCGAATTTGGGAAAAATAGCTTTTACCATAAAAGAGCCAAGCTTTTTAATCAACTGCCAATAGGACGTCGATCCTTAACTTTCAGAGAATTTTATTTATGATCTATAAAATGTTCATCTTTTTTACCACAGTATAGTTATAGTCTTTTAGCATTTTATCTTAGAGTCAAAGCTTATCCTATTTTTTATCTTTTATTTGTTTATTCATTTATTTTTTTCGGGACCCCAATGACAACAGTGTTTTTATACACTGATGGGGGATATTTTATCCTGTTATAATATTCGCTTTTATTTACTTTTAACCCGGGCATTATAAACACCTGACTGCTATTTACGTCAATAGCCCAGCAAATAGAAATTCATGACAGCTAGATATATATTATTCGTACTTTTACTTTCGTTTTCTACTCTTCCAACAACGCACATACTAAGGGAAGAAAAAAAAGACTTCGTAGCCTTTTTCAACCGCCTCGATTTATCACAACTTATTATGATTTTTGCAGCCCCCGATGAAGGTACGTTAGTACTTAGTTAGTAATTAAATTCCCCTATCTTTCAGCCCTTCTATCAGCTTGCATTTGTCATCTTCACTGTTTGTTTTTGGTTTTAATTATTCTAAGTTGTTGGATGTACACCAAGATCCGACTTAAGTTCAAGTGGTCTTGCATCATTCAGCAGTTACCAATAAAGTTATCTACCTCTATCATAATGAAGGGTCCATTTTGTGGGTATATTACATAGTATACTAGGGTATCTAAAAGATAGTAATGCTGCGGCACATTTTGTTGACACTGGCATTAGTTAAGCAGTGAGAATTAAAAGGATCGAAAATGACATTGAATGTCCTAGTTACATGTATAATTAATATCAGTCTATAGAAAGAACTCGTGGGAACGTTGTTTAGAAAATGATCAAGTGGTTATCAACTCTGGTTTTCCCACAGTAAATTGTAGTAAATAATTGAAATTCAGATTGTTTATCCATATATTTAATATACGGTGCACGATATTTTCTGTGGAAGCACAATACTTTTCTTGCTGTTTGTTGCACTTTATTAAGTAACAGTTATTTAGCTATGTATTTATAGAAAACAACAACACAAAACACGGAAAAAAAAGAAAGAAGGAATAAATAAGTCGGTAGGACTCCAACCCGGCACCTTCGACTCGACGCGACTACACCTAACCACAACACCACAGAGGCTGATTACATTATCGTGAGGAAAAGTCTTTTATTTTATTCCTTTTCCATGAAACTTCCGCCGGCAAGATGATCGCCAGCCGCATTAACCGAGCTATTAACAGTGAAAAAACAATGTAAGCGCATATTCCAAGGCAATGAATGAATGAAAGAACATAATTATGCTTTTCAAAACGCCGATACACGTCCTCGTCTGCAAAGTAGGACACAAAACATATGTTTTGTTATCTCGATTTCCGCTGTTATTTTGAAGCGAATGGTCGAAATCACATCCATTTTCGGCTCATACAGTTTCTTAAGAATAGCATTGCATGACATTTTCTCACTTTCACATCACCTTCTAGCAAGCTGGAATTTGTCTATCCCCCGTGTTGCGGAGTCGAAGAGCAAATGCTCATCCTCTCGTCACGGTTTAACACCTGGACGAGTCAAACGCTCTTGAATTGAAATCCAATCCCCAAGTTAACCATCGTACTCATCTGAAAGACTCCTGCGTGTCTTAAAATTTGGTGAGACCTCTAACCGTGCTGTAGAAAATTTGTCACAAAGAAAACTCTAAGTCTGAGCAGCGAACGATGCACTCTCACCCACCGAACTTCCCCGTGTTTTTATTTGAGTTGTTCGTGGCGCAATGCACTCTGGTTAAATGCAATGCATTGTGGTAAAAAGTGTGGTTAAATGCAATGCATTGTGGTAAAAAGTGATGAATTCGAGAATTCGTCTCCCCTTATATATTTCCTTTAAATCCTGATTATGTTGCTGCTCGCTCCCTTCGGTCGCTCCGCAGCAATTACATGGTAGCACTTTTTGCAAAATATTATGTGAAAGTAAGCCGGATAACTTAATAATACTAAAAGCGTCAATGTACAGGATATATAGTTAACGAACTCAATCATCGAAAGAGTTGCGTTATTGTTTCTTTTACAGCTTCCCTAACTTCTGTGATCTTCCAGCAGTATAACAAGGGATTTAAAGACGAGTTTAAATACACCAAAGTAATCGTAAATTCCCTAGCAAGGTAAGTAGATAAAGGCATCCCTTTTTGAGGTGTCAAAGCTACCGCTATACAAGATGGCAGATAACAAACAACCAATGTTACCTGCACCCATAGTGCACTGTACACTGCCTTTCTGTATCGAGCTATGTTAAGTGGAATTGCTTGGCTAGGTTGTCCATGGGCAACATGGTTCTGAACATGAATTTGGTTCTGACGAAGAGAGAAGAAAATTTTTGTGTAAGAGAAGATTGTGGCGAGAAGACACAGAGCTATAACTATGTATTGATACCATGAAATTATAATAGCATTAAAAAAGATAGTAGATGCAACGACGATGGACAAAATCCAAAAACCAATTATAGTCATATATACTGTTTTTAAAAAAACAATTTGTTTGTATCTGAGCCCCAGCAACAAGGCGAGAAGTCTGTCCACGCTTATTGCAGTCATTGTCAATAAAGACACTTGGCACAACGTATGACTTGAGAAACTCACTGCCCAATATGCGAAATAGCAAATATTCCATCTTTCGTTCACAACAGAAATCCAATACGTCACAGCCAAAGGCCCTACAATGATACCAACACAGAGATCGGATATCGCCAGGTTACGAAACAAGACTTTGGAAGGCGGATGAAGTGAAGTTTCCTTGTGAAGAGCAACTAGGATCAGAGTGTTCCCCAAAAATGCTCCAATGGACAGAAAAATATTCAGTGCCGAAAGAAAGATAAGCTCGCCATCTACACCTCTGATTAATTCCGCCGAGCAGTACAGTTTAACGATGACTGTTTTCTGGTCAGTTTCATAGTCAGAAAAATTAATCATTGTCATATTCCTGAATCTGCACGGCACTGAGCGATGTGTTTATAGATCAGTACACTGTTTTCAAATACATAATAATATTTTTCTACCACCTCTTGTAAGTCAACTAATTACGCATCAGTCAATTCCAGCTGCGCTCAGCCCCCACCCCCGCGCTAACCCCCGGACATTAGCATTTTTTGCCTTGGATGTCAAATTCCCGGCGGTGGGGACTCTTGAGCAGTCAAATCCCCCGGGGTTGGGACGAAAAACGAGGGCAAATGCCCCGTCCTCCGTCAACACTGCAACATTTTTCATTGATCGCACAGTCGAGTAGTGCCATTTTAAGCCTTTTAATGTGCGATTTTTGGTTTCAATTAACGTCTTCCTTTGTAATATTATTCTAATTGAGTCACGCCGTGAAGACAGCAGTTTATGGTTTTCACATTACGTCATCGCCGCCATGCTGGTGGACGGATGCTGGTCCACCAGCATTTGTTGATTTCACCCTTGTTATTTGTGTCTCCCGAGATTGCGTGAAAACCACCAAATTGTCCTAATTATTGACATTAAAATTAATAGTGCGCTGTAAAGTTATGACAGTACTGCTATGAATAGTTTTCTAAATATGAAAGGATATTCTTCAAATAATATCAATAGAAACTTAATTCAATAACCAAAAAAGCGTTGATTCACGTCGATAGCTCCCGAGTTTCGCTATGTAATTCTGGCTTGATAAGCAATGAAGAAGTGCATGCATAAAATCGAGAACATGCCTTTACAAACCTCTTCATTTTTTCCCCATCCTTGCCAAATGAGCCAGACTGCTTGTGTTTCCAGTAAAATCCTCTGTGTAGTTATATTCTGATAGGAAACCGCGTGCGTGTCAAAAGCTCGGGGCTGGCCCCGGGGTTGGCAAATGCCCGGCCCCCGGGCAGTGCAAAATTTGCAAATACCACATCCCCGGGACTCACAAGGCGGGCAACTGCCCCGCTCCGCAGTAGCCCGAGGGGGTGGGAGGGGGGTGCTAGGCGCAGCTGGAATTGACTGCTGCATAATGCATATGACTGGGTATTTCGAGGTAATTTCTTTCTTAATTCTTCCTGTTTTTAATTTTGTCATCCTGTTTAAAAAAAGGGCAGCTGAGTTATGTTATGTTATTTTCACGCCTGCTCCAGGCTTACCTACAAAGATGGGTGAAGCCGAACGCGCAAACTTAATTTCTCGATTTTGGCGAGACAGCATTTCGCAGGGTTTTATTTTCGTGATTTCAACAGGCAAATATGAACAAAGGATATTTAATTTCGCGATTCAAGTGTTCTCAACGTCGCTTTAATGTTTGTAAAGTCGGATCATCATTACTGACCAGTACGATACAAGGACATGAGAAAACCACCATCGAACAGGATAAATTAAAAATCTCTCTCCCTGCAATTTTATTAGAAACTGCGACAGCCATTTTTATCAAGTGAGATAGCTGCCTTATCACAAAATTACAACAGTATTACAAAATACGACAAGTATTATTGCGTTGCGTTCGAGGTACGAGGACGCAACCTCTAATTTGTGTTGGGTGTTCTGTGCATTATTGGGTGTCCTGGGCAATTAATAAGGGAGGGTTTTTTCGAGATTGCATTCGTCGTCGACACACATTTGCCTCGCTTTGAGGTAAATTAATTTTATTTTTATTTTTATTTTAAATTTTAATTCTAGTGGGCAGCATACATACACTTCCAGTGAACATTTTCATCTTGGAAGGAGGAGAAACCATGCTCGCCCAGCAGAAAGGAGATTTTCATGCCCCGGGCGACAATCGAACTCGCGATAGTCTTTTAGCATTTTATCTTAGAGTCAAAGCTTAGGGACTCTTCAGAAATTAGCAGGGGGGAGGGGGTAGTGGAAACAGAGGGAGGGTCACAACTTTTTGACACTCAGAAAAAGGAGGGGTCATGAAAAATGGGCCATTAAAAGGAGGAGGGTCATGCAAATATATGCCCGTGATCATGTAGAGTTAACCTTTAACCTTAACCATTGTGATGCTGCGATTACATTCATCAAAAGTCTCAAGTTGCCACCACTCTGTGACCACATTTTGCAAGCAACAGATGCTGGCCCAGGGGATGGTGTCACTAACATCGAGGTTAAGTACAGAGACATTGAGATGCCAGGGATTAATAGCTGGACTCACATGAACAGGATTTACAGGGTACCCACACGATTCAGGACAAAACGAAGCAGAGCGTTCCAACGCTGCTATATGTGAAGCTTTGGTTGATGGCAGAGCATTACACTGGGAATACTTTCAACCAACCGATCTCATTAGTGAAGAAGAATTGAAAACATTCACAGTTGACGAAATGAAAGAGCTAGAGGCAGAAGTAGTGCAGCGTATTGCATGGAGAGTAGCCCAGGATTTTGTGTCAAGAATCGATGGCGAGCTTGGACCAACTGGTGACTGTATGAAGGCCTTTGTTACCAATCGTAAAGAACAGCAGTTCTTTTTCAATACCGAATACATTCAGCATTACAATGCTGCAAAGTCGGAGACGAGAAAAGTAAAAGTCCCAGGACACAACTATTTCAAAAAATTAGATGACTTCATAGAATCGTGTATGACTACTGGAGAAATATTTCACGAATATTGTGAAAATGAGTCAGTGGATCCCACCCCTCGTCCAGTTCCAGACATCAACAAACTTCCAAAGTATCACTATCTGCTTGTTGCAGAAACACCCATCACAAATACAGTGGAACTCAGTTAATACGGACACCAAGGGGACATGCCATAGTGTCTGTATTATCCGGGTGTCCGTATTAAGCGGGCTCTCGGAGAAAACATCAGGAACACATGTTTTATCGATATAAAGACCAAAGCAGACAGTTTTACGAACCAAGGATCGGTAGAAGTATGTGGAAAGGCAGTCAATCGGGCTGGAGGTCTTGGTATGGAAATACCAGGTGTTTACATTTTTGACGGTCCTCAGAAACACGTGGATTTACTTGAACAATTACTAGACGTTAGCAACAACCCAGTAATACGAGCGGAGGATGATCCTGGTACAGCTTGCAGCAAGCAAACAACGTCAAAGAGGAAGAAGGTTTGAGAGCAATGACTGCAACAAAAAGCCAAGGAAGTGAAACGTGTGTAACAGGAGACAGGAAACTTTATTAACGAACTATACGTAGTACAAGAGTCAAACACCGGAAGAAAGACATACTGTTCAAAATCAAATGTGTCACGCTACTTTGTTACTGTTCTTTCTTTTAGTACTGTAATAAAATTTTATTCACCCGTAAAAATCTGTCATTATTTGAAGAGGGTACAATGTCTACAATTATCACATAATTGTGACAATGAAAATAGACAGTGTGCAGATAACCAGTGTCCGTAAAGCGGGGTTTACAATATATGAGAGTTTGTGACTCGGGACACAGAAAAGTGTCCGTTGTCCGTATTAACCGGTGTCCGTATAAAGCGGGTTAATTTTAGAGAAAAAATATGAGCTTTTTGTCGGGAACAACGAAACTGTCCGTATAAAGCGGGTGTCCGTAGAGCGGGATTTCACTGTACAGACGACGGTAAAAGAAGAGAAGTTGCATTGATGATTATCACCCTAGTCACTGCCTAGTGCACGTTTAAAGCAAGTCTACAAAAAGAATGAAATCAATATCCAGGAGGCGCAAGTGTTCTGATCTTTTGCAACAGATAAATTGTTGAAGAAAATCTTGTGAAAAAATACCTAGAACATTTAAATCATTTAGAGATGATGAGCGAGAAGAGAAAAATGGAAAAGAAAAACAACAATTTGAAAGAGAACAAAATGTCTTATGAGGAATTTTACTGGATGGAAATGCTGAACACGTGCAAAACAGCGTGCATGTGTTCTGGACAAATACATCCATAAACTAGATAACTTGCTTTCAGTGAAAAGTAATTAAAAACAAGCCCCAGAAAGTCAATGCTATTATGGATCACTTACAGTCATTTGCCGAAAGCACACAAACAAACAAACAAAGCTCCCTCAGTGTGGAAGAGGTGAATGATCATGATGAATGTGACGTAGATGAAAGGGATGAGGCATTACCCACTTGTCCTAGCGATGAAATAGGAGAGTCGAGTGATCAGCGTCCTCAGCTGTCAGACTCAGAGTCGGACTCTTAATGCTGTCATCTAAATGTATGTATATAGCATTACAAAGAACAGGTTAGAAATATATTTTGAGTTTTCATAATACTGACTCACCCTAGTGTATTGCCAGAACTAGATTTTATCATATTTATACAAGGGGGGAAGGGTCATGATATTTTAGGCCAAGCTCAAGGGGAGGGTTAGCAAAACTCCCATTACAGGGATGGGTCACCTCATTTCCGAACCCAAATTTAAAATTCCTACCCCCCGCCCCCCCTTTCCCCTGCTAATTTCTGACAAGTCTCTTATCCTATTTTTTTATCTTTTATTTGTTTCTTCATTAATTTTTTTTCGGGACCCCATTGACAATAGTGTTTTTATACACAGATGGGGGATATTTTATCCTGTTATAATATTCGCTTTTATTTACTTTTAACCCGGGCATTACAAACACCTGACTGCTATTTACGTCAATAGCTCAGCAAATAGAAATTGATGACACCTGGATATATATTATTCGTATTTTTTACTTTCGTTTTCTACTCTTCCAACAACGCACATACTAAGGCAAGAAAAAAAAGACTTCGTAGCCTTTTTCAACTGCCCCGATTTATCACAAGTTATTATGCTTTCTACAGCCCCGGATGAAGGTCAGTTAGTGCTACGGTCTAACCGAAATATCGGGCAATTAAATTCCCCTATCTTTCAACCCTTCTATCAATTTGCATTTGTCATCTTCACCGTTTGTTTTTGGTTTTAATTATTCTAAGTTGTTGCATGGGCCTAGTCTTCGTTGCAGCCGGCCCACGCACTCGTCTAAGCCATTTGTTTCGTCCTATACAGAGGGTTTAGAGCGTAAGCGATGCAGGCAACATGGGCCTGATCTACACCAAGATCCGACTTAACTTCGCGGCCGTTTGTCCAAGTGGTCTTGCATCACTGATTCAGCAGTTACCAATAAAGTTATTTACCTCCATCATAATGAAGGGTCCGTTTTGTGGGTATATTACGTAGTGTATTACATGGTAGCACTTTTTTGCAAAATATTATGTGAAAGTAAGACAACTTAACAATACTGAAAGCGTCAATTTACAGGATAGTTAACGAACTCGATTATCGAAAGAGTTGCGTTATTGTTTCTTTTACAGCTTCCCTAACTTCTGTGATCTTCCAGCAGTATAGCAATGGATTTAAAGACGAGTTTAAATACACCAAAGTAATCGTAAATTCCCTAGCAAGGTAAGTAGATAAAGGCATCCCTTTTTGAGGTGTCAAAGCTACCGCTATACAAGCCGGCAGATAACAAACAACCAATGTTACCTGCACCCACAAAGCACTATACACTGCCTTTCTGTATCGAGCTATGTTAAGTAGAATTGCTTGGCTAGGTTGTCCATGGGCAACATGGTTCTGAACATGAATTTGGTTCTGACGAAGAGAGAAGAAAATTTTTGTGTAAGAGAAGATTGTGGCGAGAAGACACAGAGCTATAATTATGTATTGATACCATGAAATTATGATAGCATTAAAAAAGATAGTAGATGCAACGACGATGGACAAAATCCAAAAACCAATTATAGTCATATATCCTGTTTTTAAAGTAACAATTTGTTTGTATCTGAGCCCCAGTAACAAGGCGAGAAGTCTGTCCACGCTTATTGCAGTCATTGTCAATAAAGACACTTGGCACAACGTATGACTTGAGAAACTCACTGCCCAATATGCGAAATAGCAAATATTCCATCTTTCGTTCACAACAGAAATCCAATAAGTCACAGCCAAAGGCCCTACAATGATACCAACACAGAGATCAGATATCGCTAGGCTACGATACAGGAGTCTGGAAGGCGGATGAAGTGAAGTTTCCTTGTGAAGAGCAACTAGGATCAGACTGTTCCCCAAAAATGCTGCAATAGACAGAAAAATATTCAGTGCCGAAAGAAATATAAGCTCGCCATCTACTCCTCTGATTAATTCCGCCGAGCAGTACAGTTCAACGATGACTGTTTTCTGGTCAGTTTCATAGTCAGAAAAATTAATCGGTGTCATTTTCCTCTGCGAGGCAAGAATCTGCACTGCATTGGGCGATGTGTTTATAGATCACTGTTTTCAAATACAGATATTAAGGGTAATATTTTTCCGCCGCCTATTGTAAGTCAACTAATTACATATGGCTGGGTATTTCGAGGTAATTTCTTTCTTAACTCTTCCTGTTTTTATTTTTATCATCCTGTTTAACCAAAAAAAAGAACAAGAAAGTGCAGCTGAATTATATTATGTTATTTTCACGCCCGCACGAGGCTTACCTACAAGTTTAGCTGAAGCCGAACGCGCAAACTTAATTTCTCGATTTTGGCGAGACAGTGTTTCGCAGGGTCAAAAACTTTCGCGATTTCAACAGGCAATATACGAACAAAGCGCATTAAATTTCGCGATTCAAGTGTTCTCAACGTCACTTTAATTTTTGCGGAAGTCTGAATTTTTTTTAAAGTTCTAGATAAAAGGGAACAGGCAAAACGCATATTTATCTACTCTATACGTTTAATCTTTGCAACTTTAGCCGTACAAAATGCAACTTAGGCCCGGTTCAGACGCCGATCTTTTCATGAGCCGAACCTAATTCGAATTAAGGCCGACCCAAATTATTTAGACCGGCTGAATTGATTCAGAGGCGAAAAATGCTCATTTCGGTCAAACTGCTTACAAAATACGTTATAATAATTTATGCATTAGGTTCGTAGACGCCGAACTTTTCATGTAATTAATTCAATGTATTAGGTTCGGCTCATGAAAAGTTCGGCGTCTGAACCGGGCCTAAGGGGCTGTTTATATGGAGGCAGGAAGATCCTAGAAGGCGGATCATCCTTACTAACCAGTACGATACAAGGACATGAGAAAACCTCCATCGAACAGGATAAATTAAAAATCTCTCCCCCTGCAATTTTATTAGAAAGTGCGACAGCCATTTTTATCAAGTGAGATAGCTACCTTATTACAAAATTACAACAGTATTACAAAATGCGACGAGTATTATTATAAAAGGCGATAATATACTGAACTGCTGACGACTTGTCATTTACAGCTACCGTAAATGATCTAATAAACGCCCACTCTCAAATAAACGCCTCTTATCTAATAAACGCCCTACCTACGTAGTTAAGTTTGTATTAAACGCCCCTCTCTAATAAACGCACCCCCCCCCGTGAAAATTGCTTCAAAATACTAGGAAATGGAAAAATCGAGTAAAATCAATCAATTTATTAATTTCATTGCTTGGTTAACGTCGGTTTGTGTATTATGTCATGTTCCGTTCAAGTTCAAAGTAAAGATAGTGCGCTTTGATCTTCTTGATCTCGGTGCGCACTCGTTAAAGAACCGTCTTGATTGTAACAAAAAAGGAAAAAATTAAATTAGAAACCTTGGAGTGAAAAAGCCGTCAGCCCGCCGTCGAGATTCTGTTAACACACAAACGTTTTTGGCCGAAAGCATATTGCATACAGTTTTGTTGAGTTCGTTAAAATAAGTTACGAAAATAAATACCTCTCTCTTTTAAACGCCTCCCATCTATTAAACGCCCCCTCTTGGACCCCTAAAATTTAATAAACGCCACGGGCGTTTAATAGATCATTTACGGTATATTAGTTGACATCTGTGACAATTATTTTTACACGTTATTAGAACTAAATGCAAAGGGTATTAAAAAATGCGATTATCATTTCTAGGTGACAGAACAAAGACTAGTTATGTACAATTAGTTGTCCAATTTTACAGTCGATCAGTCGTTAGTCTATTCTCACATGTGGTTAATTTACTGACTTTCTCATTTACAGACTTCGCAATAAAACGTATTGCTTTTGCGACAGTTTGTGCGCTGTTTCGAAATGATTATAATCATTGGTGGATCCAGACCCTCAGATAAGGCGGGGGGGGGGAGGGCGGTCATCCAGACTCTGAGATAAGGGGGGGCGGTCTCAAAAACAAACATTTTTCGGCCCTTCGGGCCCCATTTTGGTCTAAAAATAAGGGAGGAGCCGGGCCCCCGGGCCCCCCGGGCCCCTCCCCTGGATCCGCCACTGATAATATAATGTGTTTCGTCAGGTTTCGTGACAAAAATTCTTCCTCTCTCCTCCACTCACCAAATATTCTATCCACGACATGTAAGATAATATAACTTCGAATTTTTTTTTCTATTTCATGGACTTCAGACTTCTTCCCCCTTTTTTATGAGGAGGTATTAGTACCAAAGACATCAATTTGAGCCAAGAGCCATTATGGCTCTTGATTTGAGCGCTTTCAATCTCCATACCAAAGAAACAGGAGCGTTTATGCTACAGCTCAGTGACGAACATTTTATGTCATCTCTTTATTGGCCTGTGTACAGACCCCCCTTCCCCTCAGAAAAAATCGGAGAAGGAAGGAAGGGGGTCTGCACACAGGCTATCTCTTTATAACCCTCATAAGTAATTGTCATATCTCTAAATAGACGTAAATGTAACAGGTAAGAATGTTAAATTTTGTTTTGTTTCTATTTTCTTTTTGCATTATTACGTACAAATTCAAGCGAGTACATTGACCACATTTGAATGTACGGTGAAACCTGTATTAAGCGGACACCGTATTAAGCGGACACCCTCTATTAAGCGGACAGTAGCCGAAGGCCCAAAAATTTATTTCCCTTATTTACTTTAAATGAAACCCTTATTAGGCGGACACCTCTATCAAGCGAACGCGGACACCTAAAAAGTACCTAGAATAGTCATTTCTATTGTTACCAACCTGTATTAAACGGACACTTGTAATCAAACTCCACCACCCAACATGCCAGACACCGAAAATGCGAAAGATTGCCTCGAATTTCCACCCACAAGTTTTTCGATTTTTACATTGAAAAACGTGACTTGACTAAATTATTTGATTGGTTTCACTGTACAGCATTGTTTTCTATTTCGTTTTGTTTGTATAGAGCTTGTTTCACTCATCTGATTTCTTCAAATTTGGGTTGCAATCTCTGTTTATGATCAATTGGACCACTTTGATAAAGAAATTAATGCAAACTTATATCGTCAAAGTCTCTGGGAGTATTCTTAACATTTCCACAGTTCATTTGAATGGCATTTGACACCTCATATGACGTTATCTATCGAAACCTGTATTAGGCGGACACCCTGTATTAAGCGGACACTACGGCATTCCCCGAGGGTGTCCGCTTAATACAGGTTTCACTGTATTACCTTTATCTCAATTATTTTTAGCCAACTGAATTAATGATGGGTGTCTTTTAAAATTATTTAGTCACACGTCTCCACCCCCGCGCCCCCCACAGGTTACAGGGTGAGGCTGCAGCCAGACAGCAAACTAGGCTCGGTCCAAGGAGGGGCACGAGCTCATTTCCAGAACAGCGGTTGGTAATCGAGCCTAATACTAACCTGAGATCAAGCCCAAGTTTAGCAGTTCTCATACATTCTCTCTAACGGCTACCGCTAAAATTGGGCCTGATACAAACTCTCTCTCGTTTGTGCTTGTTACGGCCAGATTTCGGCCGTAACGCTGATTGGCTGTTAGAACAATGCCACAAGATCTGATTGGCTGTCGGAAACGCCGGAAGTTGAAAGCGCTTATTCCTTGCGTGGTTGTTTTCGTGAATGATCCGCCATCGGCGGAGAGAAGGATCGATTTTGCTGTCTTTATTATTGTCTTATGTCTTATGGTAGGAAAATATGCCTTAATATGCGCCATGGAAATTCAGAAAATTCTTATGGTTGTTCATATCTTCTCGGGATTGCTTTATTTACGGAACTAATGTGACTGTATTCCCTAGTTTTGGCATCTCATTTAAGAACAAAACCTAAAGATCATGTTTTTGAGTCAGATGCAGCGGGAAAATCAAATTTGACACTGATCTATTCTAAGTGCAGTATAAAAAATTGTGCATCATTAAACGATCTTGGCTCTCATAATTTAACTTTAACTTTATTGAATTCGTTGCATGCTATCAATTAATATGTACATTAAAAAAAAAATAAAAATACGTTGGATAGAAAAATAAGTAAATAAATATTACAACCGGAGCAGGAGACAGGACAATGTCCCAGTTGATATCTTGCGCTAAAACCAAATGGAATAAAACCATAAATAACGAACCCCCCCACCAATCCTTAACGACCCTTTGTCCCCCTCCCCATAAACAGACACACAAGTATCACCACATACCCCACTGGTGGGAGTACGTCAGATGGAGTACTGCGGGTGTAAATATCTAAAATCCTTTTCTTAAAACTAGAAAGCGACTAATTCGTGCTTTTGATGTCTACAGGTAGCTTGTTCCAAGTAGCTATCGATCTATAATAAAATGAGCGTTTTAAATAGTTTGTTTTGCATAAGGTATGTGGTAGTTTTAACTTTAAAAACTTTGCATTCATTGCGGGTGCGATGGTGTATTTCGGTTTGCAGGCCATTTAAAAATAAGGACAAGGTCTTTCAGATCCATTCTATACTTTAGTGACAATAGGTTAAGTTTGAGAAACCGATCCTTGTAAGACATGTCTTTCGGATAATTTAAATTAGTAAAATCCAACTAGCGGCCTATTATCAATGCTGCGTTCTGATTGGTTGAGCTACTACTAGGCTATAGCCCACTAGTAGCGAAAAGCGGCGGCTTTTTGGCGAAAAAAAAAGATTAAAGTCTAGCTTTAACTAGCTAAAGTTGTTTTGTCTCGATATTTTTGACCAACTAGTTGGATTTTACTAAAGCAATTATTCCTCTTGCCCTCATGGCCTCTGAGTCAATAGCCCATTCGGGATCGAGGAATAATTGTTAAATAAACTCCGTAGCTATGCGCTGGACATTTTCTAGCAAACACACATGTGTAAGGGGACCAAAGTTCACTAGCGTATTCTAATTTAGGTCGAGCAATTGAACATTACAAAAGAGTCCTGGTGTCATTATCACTATGTCAGGAGTACTGTTTGCTCTCAGGGAGATCTGATTATGTCACGGTGTTGAGACCACTGAAGGATGTCCGTGATAGTTATGCCCAAGTCTTTTTTTTTCGCTAACTGTAGTTAGTAGGGTCCCATCTAGGTGGTATTCTCTGTTTGACGGCAATTTTTTCCTGGAGAAGTTTAAGGTCTTGCACTTGAGTACGCTGAGGCTCATTGCCCAAGTGTGACTCCAGCTGGCTCAGCTGAGTCAAATCTCGCTGAAGAGATATCTTATCAGAAGGCTTCGAAATTATCTTGTATAATTTGGAGGCGTCAGCGAAAATTGTTATTTTAGAGTCATATTTGATGCATTTGTATAGACGAGAAAGAGGAATGTAACCAATATGGAGACTTGAGGTACTCCAGAAGTAAGTTGTCGCCAGTTGGAATAGGTACCCTGTAACGCTACTCGCTGAGATCTGTTGGAGAGGTAACTATGAAACCATCGTCTCAACTGGCTGGATATAGCAAAGCGCGAAAACTTGTTGACCAAGGCTAAGGGGGGCCTTTGCCGAATGCTTTGGCAAAGTCTAAATAGACCACATCAATCTCTTTGCCATCAGCTAAGACATCAATGACTTCGTGACAGACGAATCAAGGAACCAAGGTGATTTCACAAAAGTAAGTAAACTAATCTCACCGGTATTTGCGGCAGCTAGTTATTTTTTGGCCAAAAAATCCGTAGCCTCTTCAATTAGTGGAATGACCTCTTTCAGCTTTGCTACGCTAAGCGCTGGTGAGAACGTTGAGCGAATTCTCCTCCATTGCTCATCCTTGGCAATGGGCAGAAAGGCATTCATCGGTGGACTTACATCTGAAAACCCTCTGTTGCCAAACTGGAAAATTCTGTAATGGCAATCTGTTTGGTCTGGTTCTGAGTCCACGATAATCGATTGTCTTCCTAAGCGCATCTTGTATACTCGTCCGTTCAGTTGGTAATACTTTCATAGCATTTTATGCAAACCTCTTTATCTAATGACGTCGGGTAGACTGCCAGCATATGGCCATTGACGTAGTGCTGGTGTTGGAACAATTTTGAGGAGAGAGTAATTAGTTACACCTCGCCAATAAATCACAAGCGTAACAAGGGTTAGACAAGCTGTCCTTAATAGAATAATATCGTGTTAAAAGGCTCTACCGCTGAATATTAGCCCGTGAACAGGCTCTCTGCCTGGGGAAAGGGTCAAAAAATCGCAGGGAGAGGGAAGGCAAAGTGAGAGAGCCTGTAGACAAATATTTGAGGCCGTTGTTCCACAGCACCCGCTGTGCATCAGATCCTGATGCAAGCTCTTATTGGGGAGAACACTGACTGTTGATAGGTTTGATTTACATCGCTTTTTTTGTCGGCACGGAGCACGCGATTTGATTTAAATAATCGCTTGTAAACAGCACTTCTGATCTTAACATGACTTCTTCTGGCCCTTGACTGATAAACTTTCTTAAACCCTCCATAGTAGAATAAACTCATTGGAAAAAGCAGCATTTTGGCACGAGGTAAAGTTGTGTGTTGCCAGCCGACCACCATTTACACGCGAAATTGATTCCAATCTATCTAAGTGACTGATAACGACCTGGCTAACACTGATGATCGGTTCACAGGCTAGCTGAATATCCCCAATTGAACATGATCAAATCGATTTAAGCAAGAGACTGATGGTTAAAAGACAGTTAAAATCAGACAAACTCTGATTTAGATCCTACTCAGCGCAAATGAGTATTTAAGATGGGACTTGGAAGAAATCTGTACGCGACCCGAAATGATCCCCGACCCCAAATGAGCCACAAATTTTTTCACACGCGACCTGAAATGATCCCCGAGGAATTATAGGAGTGGAATGGGAAAACATTTCTAGCTCGGGGATAAGATTAAAGCGTTTTAATTCTGTTTTTCGGTTAATGCGAAATGCGAAGTTTTTCAGCTATAAACGCGAAATCTTTTCAGAATGGCTAATCGACTGCACAAAGTTATTTTCAGTTATATTAATTGCCTGGAATTTACTTTTTCGTAATAATGTAGTTACTGGTAGTCGGGTGTACAATCGGCGACAAAATTGTTGAGACATTGTACTTAAATAGGGTAACTTCGGAGAACAAAAGAATCCACACCCCTCCCCTGTCCCCTCCATTCAAAGTTGGGGTGTTTGTTGTTTTCTATAGGTAGCTAGCAGCTAGAACAAGGGCACAACATTGCACGGAGGGGGTGGGGGAGGAAAGCTATATTTCCTCCTTTTGAAGTTAATAAAGCGTAAAAAAGCCCAGTTTTGGGCGAAGTGTCTCAACTCATTTTGTCGCCGATTGTAGCTTCCATGTAGAAATAGCAGGGATGTCAAACATGTGCATAGAAAGCCATAAAAGATAGAATAAGCAATGCTTTTATTTTTTGTACTTTTTTTTCGACTTCCTCACATTCGCGAGCGCGAATACACGATGAGTAAATTTTCATAATGTAAGGCTGAAACTCAAACCGAGCACTGACAGCACTGTGCAACTGGCGAAAGCATTTACCGTATACAACATATATCTAGATTTATAATCAATGACACTGATTGAAAGCTACACCCTCGGCTCTAACCAGTGCCAATTGTTGTTGTTATTACAGTTTTGCCCGGGGGGCACTTGGGTATTTTTTGGGTGGGTATGTGTCGCCCGGGTCTCCAAATTGGCACCCCGTTCTAAAAAAAATTTCCTCTAAAATTGATACCCCGTTCTAGAAATGGGCCACTTTTTTATACCCCGTTCTAGAATTCGCCCTAAAACTGATACCCCGTTCTAGAAATGGGCCAATTTTTATACTCCGTTCTAGGGTGCAACAAGAGTATAACAGTTTTCTTGTTAACGCATTGAACCGTATTTTTAAAAGCAATCTGTCCTTGAATAATTTCAAATTAAATGGCTGCTTACAAAACTAGAGCTTTCGTGAGTTCCAAATATTATAAACGTTCTAGAAAACGCCTCTGAAATGGATACCCCGTTCTAAACCAGGAGCTTCAAAATCACGACCCCGTTGGGCGGCACATACCCGTATAGGTAATGTATGGGAGTACCCCGGGCAGTTTTGATCTTTCTACTGAATTATTTTATACAGTTCAGGTTATTAAGTTCCTGCATGTTAACCGACAGGTTAAGGTTTTCTATCGCCTTGCTGTTGTATTCAGTTGTTCTTGTTTATCACTAATTTCACGGTTGTTTATGTTCACTTTTTTCCCTTACAGAGGCGGAGAGTTTCATGTTACATATTGTTACAGTTCAGAAATTCTATAATTGACGGAAATAAACGGTTATGTAAATAAAACGTATGTTAATAAATACCGACAGGAAGCGAAGACTGTTACTTGTTACAGTAAGGCCCGGTGTAAACATCGCATTTCACATGTGCCAAATTTAATTCAGGTATTGAAGGCGTAGGGAGTTCGGCATTTAACTAAAATTAAATTCGACAACGCGACTTCTGTCGCATCTTCAACTGAGCCAGTCAAATCTCGACAGGAGTTCAACCGTTGTCTTTTGTGCCGAATCGAATTTTTAAATCATATTTAATTTATTATAACCCACAATTCTGAATTTTTTCCCAACTCTATTAAAACTCGCTCATGATTCGACGTCTAAAATGGCGGATTTACTTATTTAAGTAGAACCAAATAGGTATCAGACTCGGCACATGGGCCTAACGAGATGCTATTTGCACGATTAAACCTCCAATTTAAACTCTAAAGTTTCTTGCAAAATTTGTTAAAAAGGAGTAATAATTATTTAATAAATTGTCCAAAATATATAAATAAATCAACACTTCAAACAATTCGAGTCAAAATTCTTTAATTCACTTTATTCTAGTAATTCTTAGCCTGTGTACAGCCGCCCCTTCCCTCAAAAAAATCGGACTGGACAATTTTCTGAATTGAGCTATTCACTTCGTGAAGATTGTTCAAGAGCGCCCTTCGTTTCTTCAGCGCGCAAAGACAATTCCTACAAATGTACGTGGAATTGATTTCGACTTTACACTTCAAAGACAGCAGTTCCTCTCGAACTTTAAAAGAATTGCCCCTTCGACCATCAACAAGATTTTTATCCGTGTTTTTTACGATGTCTACGCCACAAAGAACGCACGAACTCATCGTCAAAATCTCACATCATATTATTGTCGCGGACGAAAGTGAAAGATTCTGTACGGAAGGCTCCGATTGCAAAGCGCGCGAAAATGCAAAGCGCGCGAAAATGAAAACCAATCAAATCTCGCTATTTCATCGATGTAATGATGTATGGGAAATAACCAATCAAATCATTTTCCACACATTCCTGAAAAAGTCACGTGGTCTTTGAACACGATTATCAACGGTAAATCACAGACGCTCCTTTCCGATTTTTTTGAGGGAAGGGGCGGCTGTACACAGGCTAGTAATTCTAGCATCTTCGGGAATTAAACGTCATCCCATTCCATTCCGATGATTCCTCGGGGTCGCGTGTGAAAAAATTTGGGGATCATTTGGGGTCGGGGATCATTTTGGGTCGTGTTTAGGTCGATTTTGGGGATCATTTGGGGTCGGGAATCATTTCGGGTCGCGTACAAATCTTACAATTCGTGACCTTTTTCGCTCTATTTGCGTATGTGCACACTTGAGCGGTTTTTTCTTTAGTGCTAGGGAGAGATGCAGGAAGCTCTTGATAGAGCTCTTGTCAGGTACCATCCTAAATATAGCTTGATTGATCGATTGGTAAGATTAAGCGTGTCCTGAACGAAAAGTTAGCAGAGAAGAAAATTAAGAAAATATCAATAAGATCATAAACAGAGATGAAAGACTAAACTCACTTACTATTGCACAACGGATCAGAGGCGGACGATCATTAGCGTGATCGCCTCTCTGACCGCCTCTCCCGCCTCTCTCGGTTCCATTGCTTCCGAATCATTAACATAACAACGCCTGTCTCCCAATTGGTTCATTGTTTCCAGGGGAAGCGATAAGATGGCCTATATCTGGAGGCCACTAAATATTTTGAGAACAAAAACTCAGGAATCATTTTAAAGGGAAATTTATGTTACTTATTATAAACGCGGCATGTTCTGTGCACAGTCCTTGTCTATTTAGAACGATAAGTCACGACAGTTAAGGTCCACTACGAATGACACTGATTTCCTGAGACGGACTTGATACGTGTGTTCAACTGACTCGTAGTCGTTTAACGGCTCAATACATCATGGTCCCTCGGCTTTCCTCAGTGGAAGGGCTTTGCAGTTCGTTATTATGGACAGCTTGTCTAAGTCTCCTTGCGTTCTTGTTCTGTTGGCGTGGTGTGGCTAGTTTCACCCTTCTCAAAGCTATTCCAATTCCAGGGCCTCGCCAGTAGCCATACATTGGAAATCTTCCCGATGTTATTAAATATGGAGGAATGCACTCGATGATGTGGGAATACTTTCAAAGGTATGGTCGAGTTTACAAGATGGGCTTCGGAAGACGACCGACGATCGTAATCACAGACCCAGAGATGATCAAACAGATCACCATTAAAGAATTCCCGAAGTTTCAAAACAGATGGTTTCCTGAAGTTAACCCGCCTATCATTTCGTTCCTGTTCATCGCTAAGGATGACCAGTGGAAGCGAATTCGCACAACGCTCTCACCGACGTTCAGCGCAACAAAATTAAAAGAAGTCATCCCATTAATGGAGGAAGCTTCGGATGTTTTGACTGGGAAACTCACAGAAGCCGCAAAAACAAGTGAGGATGGCAAATATGACTATTTTCCGGAATATTGTTTTTTGTTGGCTGCCAGTTTCGCAAACTCGCTTCTCTCAGTCTCGTTTAGCAGTGGTCAAGTCCTTCTTATGAGGAGTAAACGAAATTGATTGTAGAAAGGCAGTCTCCCACCCAGCCTCCGGCCAAATCGTGAATTTCCAGTGGCGGATCAGAGAGGGGGGCCGGGCTCCCCCCTTATTTTTAGACCAAACTGAGGCCCGAAGGGCCGAAAAAAAGTTTCTCGGAGACCGCCCCCCTTATCTAATGGTCTGGATGACCGCTGTCTTAAGGCCTTGGTGATATCATTTGTTCGAATTAGATATGTGCAAATATTTCACATTACTAAATGGTTAATCTACGGGCAAACAATATTTTCTTCCATTTTTGCTGTTACAAGTATGTACATCTAGACAAAAATTATACCAAAAGCTGTTGCGGTTTCGTAACTGGGATCCTCATACAGGGAAAACGCTAGAGCCCGCGGGGGGGGGACTGGCTATATAGGTATGTGCCGCTGTGAAGGGTATGGTTTTCAAGCAGTTTACTCTAGGATAGGGTATATAAATCAGAGCGCTTGGGTCTAAAATAGGGTATCATTTTCAGGAAACTGATCAGTTGGTTGAAGATTTTATCTAGACTAGGGATTGTGGTATAAGGTTTTGTTTTGGCTAGACTGTGCTAGTGACTTCAGTAGTTTCTGGAAAACAGCTACTCTAGGATAGGGGGGATTTGGGGAGTTTACTCTAGTACAGGGTAGCAAAATTTAGCTGAACTAGTTCTAGTAGAGGTTAAGGGTTTCAGGGTCCCGGTGGCACATCCCTACCCAGAAATTCCTAAAGTACCCCCCCGACCGGCGCTAGAGTTGAATAAGGGTCGGACGTCGAAAGTGGACGGGAGGGTGAATAGAGAAAAGGTAAGGGTTTCGCCCTGTTCCCTTCCCTCCCTCTCCGTCCCCTTTTGCGCGAGTGGTGAGCCAAGCGAGACACGACGGCATCAGAAAGAGGTTCACTGCGCGCGCGGAACTTTCAACTTTTCGAATTCGCAGGTTACTGGGACTCCTTTGCAGGCAGACACACGGATGGATGGATGGATGGATAGGTAGGTTAGATAGATCCACTATAAATAATGCATTTTCATTTTCTCACTATTACACCACTCATTTTGCAGGACACAGCACTGACGTCAACCCACTGTTTAGTTTATTTGCACTGGAAGTAATTCTATCCGCAGCATTTGGGATGCAAGCTGATATCCAAAGCAATCCAGACTCCGACACTGTTGAAAAGCCCAAAAACGTGTTCCGAACTCCGTTGTGGGTCCGCGCGTTTTCCATGTTCCCTTTTTCCGATTACTTCAGCAAAAAGTTAAATCTCAGTCCCCTTAATCACACCGACTACTTCATAAGAATAGCCCGAGTAATCTATGATGCCAGAAAAGCACAGAAAACGCCAAGTCGGAAGGATTTACTGCAACTGATGCTAGAAGCGCAGAAGCAACAGATAGAAGGGAAGAGGATGAGCGATGAAGAGATATCTGCACAGTCTGTCATCTTCATGGTAGCAGGATTTGAAACGACTGGAAGTACGCTATCTTATACATGGCGTATCTACTCGCTGCGCACCCAGAAGTCCAGGAAAAACTCCTCTAAGAACTCGACAAGGCTGTAAAAAACCGTGGGGACATGCCTTTGTACGACTTTGTTAACAGCCTGGATTATCTTGACCAGGTGTTTTGCGAAGTCTTACGGCTCTATACACCGGGGTATTTGGTCCAACGAAGATGCAACGAGGCCTGCACCATAAATGGCATCACAATTCCACAGAATGTAGACGCATCAGTCTGAAACTTCCATCAGTTGAACACGCAATTAAGCGCAAAATCTTTGACTGTCTTCAAGATAATGTTTGCTCCCCCTGTAAACGGTATTTTAAAAGATTTGATCATTCCAAGTCTACGAGAAACAATAGTTTTTCAGTAAAATTACCTAAAGTCCGCCTCGAATTTGGGAAAAATAGCTTTTACTATCAAAGAGCCAAGCTTTTTAATGAACTCCCAATAGCACGTCGATCCTTAACTTCCAGAGAATTTTATTTATGATCTATAAAATGTTCATCTTTTTTAATACAGTATAGTTGTAGTCTTTTAGCATTTTATCTTAGAGTCAAAGCTTATCCTATTTTTTATCTTTTATTTATTTATTCATATAATTTTTTCGGGACCCCATTGACAACAGTGTTTTCATACACTGATGGGGGATATTTTGTCCCGTTATAATATTCGCTTTTATTTACTTTTAACCCGGGCATTATAAACACCTGACTGCTATTTACGTCAATAGCCCAGCAAATAGAAATTCATGACAGTTAGATATATATTATTCGTACTTTTACTTTCGTTTTCTACTCTTCCAACAACGCACATATTAAGGGAAGAAAAAGAAACTTCCTAGCCTTTTTCAACTGCCTCGATTTATCACAACTTATTATGCTTTTTGCAGCCCCGGATGAAGGTCAGCTAGTACTTAGTTAGTAATTAAATTCCCCTATCTTTCAGCCCTTCTATTAGCTTGCATTTGTCATCTTCACTGTTTGTTTTTGGTTTTAATTAGTTGTTGGATGTACACCAAGATCCGACTTAAGTTCAAGGTCTTGCATCATTCAGCAGTTACCAATAAAGTTATCTACCTCTATCATAATCAAGAGTCCGTTTTGTGGGTATATTACATAGTATATTACATGGTAGCACTTTTTGCAAAATATTATGTGAAAGTAAGACAACTTAACAATACTGAAAGCATCAATTTACAGGATAGTTAACGAACTCGATTATCGAAAGAGTTGCGTTATTGTTTCTTTTACAGCTTTCCTCACTTCTGTGATCTTCCAGCAGTATAACAACGGATTTAAAGACGAGTTTAAATACACCAAAGTAATCGTAAATTCCCTAGCAAGGTAAGTAGATAAAGGCATCCCTTTTTGAGGTGTCAAAGCTACCACTATACAAGACGGCAGATAACAAACAACCAATGTTACCTGCACCCACAGTGCACTGTACACTGCCTTTCTGTATCGAGCTATGTTAAGTGGAATTGCTTGGCTAGGTTGTCCATTGGCAACATGGTTCTGGACATGAATTCGGTTCTGACGAAGAGAGAAGAAAATTTTGGTGTAAGAGAAGATTGTGGCGAGAAGACACAGAGCTATAACTATGTATTGATACCATGAAATTATAATAGCATTCAAAAAGATAGTAGATGCAACGACGATGGACAAAATCCAAAAACCAATTATAGTCATATATCCTGTTTTTAAGGTAACAATTTGTTTGTATCTGAGCCCCAGCAACAAGGCGAGAAGTCTGTCCACGCTTATTGCAGTCATTGTCAATAAAGACACTTGGCACAACGTATGACTTGAGAAACTCACTGCCCAATATGCGAAATAGCAAATATTCCATCTTTCGTCCACAACAGAAATCCAATACGTCACAGCCAAAGGCCCTACAATGATACCAACACAGAGATCAGATATCGCCAGGTTACGATACAGGAGTTTGGAAGGCGGATGAAGTGCAGTTTTCTTGTGAAGAGCAACTAGGATCAGAATGTTCCCCAAAAATGCTGCAATGGACAGAAAAATATTCAGTGCCGAAAGAAAGATAAGCTCGCCATCTACACCTCTGATTAATTCCGTCGAGCAGTACAATTTAACGATGACTGTTTTCTGGTCAGTTTCATAGTCAGAAAAATTAATCATTGTCATATTCCTCTGCGAGGCAAGAATCTGCACGGCATTGAGCGATGTGTTTATAGATCAGTACACTGTTTTCAAATACATAATAATATTTTTCTACCACCTCTTGCGAGTCAACTAATTACGCATCAGTCAATTCCAGCTGCGCTCAGCCCCCACCCCCGCGCTAACCCCGGACATTAGCATTTTTTGCCTTGGATGGCAAATTCCCGGGGGTGGGGACTCTTGAGCTGTCAAATCCCCCGGGGTGGGGAAGAAAAAATAGGGCAAATGCCCCGTCCTCCGTTAACACTGCAACATTTTTCATTGATCGCACAGTCGAGTACAGACGTAGTGCCATTTTAAGCATTTTAATGTGCGATTTTTGGTTTCAAATAACGTCTTCCTTTGTAATAGTGCTATTCTAATTGAGACACGCCGTGACGACACCAGTTTATGGTTTTCACACTACGTCATCGCCGCCATGCTGGTGGACGGATGCTGGTCCACCAGCATTTGTTGATTTCACCCTTGTTATTTGTGTCTCCCGAGATTGCGTGAAAACCACCTAATTGTCCTAATTATTGACATTAAAATTAATAGTGCGCTGTAAAGTTATAACAGTACTGCTATGAATAGTTTTATAAATATGAAAGGATATTCTTCAAATAATATCAATAGAAACTTAATTCAATAACCAAAAAAGCGTTGATTCACGTCGATAGCTCCCGAGTTTCGCTATGTAATTCTGGCTTGATAAGCAATGAAGAAGTGCATGCACAAAATCGAGAACATGCCTTTACAAACCTCTTCATTTTTTTCCCATCCTTGACAAATGAGCCAATCTGCTTGTTTTTCCAGTAAAATCCTCTGTGTAGTTATATTCTGATAAGATACCGCATGCGTGTCAAAAGCTCGGGGCTGGCCCCGAGGTTGGCAAATGCCCGGCCCCCGGGCAGTGCAAAATTTGCAAATACCACATCCCCGGGACTCACAAGGCGGGCAACTGCCCCGCTCCGCAGTAGCCCGGGGGGGTGGGAGGGGGGTGCTGGGCGCAGCTGGAATTGACTGCTGCATAATGCATATGGCGGGTATTTCGAGGTAATTTCTTTCTTAATTCTTCCTGTTTTTAATTTTCTCATCCTGTTTAACAAAAAAAAAAAAAACAAAAAAAAGGGCAGCTGAGTTATATTATGTTATTTTCACGCCTGCACCAGGCTTATCTACAAAGATGGGTGAAGCCGAACGCGTAAACTTAATTTCTCGATTTTGGCGAGACAGCATTTCGCAGGGTTTTATTTTCGCGATTTCAACAGGCAAATATGAACAAAGGATATTAAATTTCGCGATTGAAGTGTTCTCAACGTCACTTTAATGTTTGTAAAGTCGGATCATCTTTACTGACCAGTACGATACAAGGACATGAGAAAACCACCATCGAACAGGATAAATTAAAAATCTCTCTCCCTGCAATTTTATTAGAAACTGCGACAGCCATTTTTATCAAGTGAGATAACTGCCTTATCACAAAATTACAACAGTATTACAAAATACGACAAGTATTATTGCGTTGCGTTCGAGGTACGAGGACGCAACCTCTAATTTGTGTTGGGTGTTCTGTGCATTATTGGGTGTCCTGGGCAATTAATAAGGGAGGGTTTTTTCGAGATTGCATTCGTCGCCGTCGTCGTCGTCGACACACATTTGCCTCACTTTGAGGTAAATTAATTTTTTCTTTATTTTTATTAATTTTAATTCTAGTGAGCAGCATACATACACTTCCAGTGAACATTTTCATCTTGGAAGGAGGAGAAACCATGCTCGCCCAGGAGAAAGGAAATTTTCATGCCCCGGGCGAGAATCGAACTCGCGATAGTCTTTTAGCATTTTATCTTAGAGTCAAAGTTTATGGGGGGAGGGGGGGTAGAAACAGAGGGAGGGCCACAACTTTTTGAGACTCAGAAAAGGGAGGGGTCATGAAAAATGGGCCATTAAAAGGGGGAGGGTCATGCAAATATATGCTCGTGATCATGAAGAGTTAACCTTTAACCTTAACCTTTGCGATGCTGCGATTGCATTCATCAAAAGTCTCAAGTTGCCACCACTCTGTGACCACATTTTGCAAGCAACAGATGCTGGCCCAGGGGTTGGTGTCTCTAACATCGAAGTCAAGTACAGAGACGTTGAGATGCCAGGGATTAATAGCTGGACTCACATGAACAGGATTTACAGAGCACCCACACGATTCAGGACAAAACGAAGCAGAGCGTTCCAACGCTGCTATATGTAAAGCTTTGGTTGATGGTAGAGCATTACACTGGGAATACTTTGAACCAACCGGTCTCATTAGTGAAGAAGAATTGAAAACACTCACAGTTGAAGAAATGAAACAGCTAGAGGCAGAAGTAGTGGAACGTAATGCATGGAGAGTGGCCCAGAATTTTGTGTCAAGAATCGATGGCGAGCCTGGACCAGCTGATGACTGTATGAAGGCATTTGTTACTAATCGTAAAGAGCAGCAGTTCTTTTTCAGTACCGAATATATTCAGCAATACAATGCTGCAATGTCAGAGGCGAGAAAAGTAAAAGTCCCAGGACACAACTATTTCAAAAAATTAGATGACTTCATAGAATCGTGTATGATTACTGGAGAAATATTTCACGAGTACTGTGAAAATGAGTCAGTGGATCCCACCCCTCGTCCAGTTCCAGACATCAACAAACTTCCAAAGTATCACTGTCTGCCTAATGCAGAAACACCCATCACAAATACAGACGACAGTAAGAGAAGAGAAGTTGATGATTATCACGCAAGAGCACGTATGAAATCAATATCGAGGATCTTTTGCAACAGATATATTGTTGAAGAAAGTCTTGTGAAAAAATACCTAGAACATTTAAATCATTTAGAGATGATGAGTGATAAGAGAAAAATGGAAAAGAAAAAAAACAATTTGAAAGAGAACACAATGTCTTATTAGGAATTTGACTAGATGGAAATGCTGAACACGTGCAAAACAGCATGTATGTGCTCTGGACGAATACATCCATAAACATAATTTGCTTGTAGTGAAAGGTAATTAAAAACAAGCCCCAGAAAGTCAATGCTATTATGGATCACGTACGGTCATTGACTCACCCTAGTGTATTGCCAGAACTAGATTTTATCATACATACAAGAGGGGGAGGGTCATTATATTTTTAGGCCAAGCTCAAGGGGAGGGTTAGCAAAACTCCCATTACAGGGAATGGATGGGTCACATAATTTCCGAACCCAAATTTAAAATTCCTACCCTCCCTCCCTCTCCCCCTGCTAATTTCTGACAAGTCTCTTACCCTATTTTTTTATCTTCTATTTGTTTCTTCATTATTTTTTTTTCGGGACCCCATTGAGAATAGTGTTTTTATACACAGATGGGGGATATTTTATCCTGTTAAAATGTTCGCTTTTATTTACTTTTAACCCGGGTATTATAAACACCTGACTGCTATTTACGTCAATAGCCCAGCAAATAGAAATTCATGACAGTCAGATATATATTATTCGTATTTCTACTTTCGTTTTCTACTCTTCCAACAACGCACATACTAAGGGAAGAAAAAAAAGACTTCGTAGCCTTTTTCAACCGCCTCGATTTATCACAATTTATTATGCTTTTTGCAGCCCCGGATGAAGGTCAGTTAGTACTTAGTTAGTAATTAAATTCCCCTATCTTTCAGCCCTTCTATCAGCTTGCATTTGTCATCTTCACTGTTTGTTTTTGGTTTTAATTATTCTAAGTTGTTGCATGGGCCTAGCCTGCGTTGCAGACGGCCCACACACTCGTCTAAGCCATTTGTTTCGTCCTATACAGAGGGTTTAGAGCGTCTGCGATGCAGGCAACATGGGCCCGATCTACACCAAGATCCGACTTAACTTCGCGGCCGTTTGTCCAAGTGGTCTTGCATCATTCAGCAGTTACTAATAAAGTTACCTACCTCTATCATAATGAAGGGTCCGTTTTGTGGGTATATTACATAGTATATTACATGGTAGCACTTTTTGCAAAATATTATGTGAAAGTTAGCCGGATAACTTAATAATACTGAAAGCGTCAATGTACAGGATATATAGTTAACGAACTCGATCATCGAAAGAGTTGCCTAATTGTTTCTTTTACACCCTCCCTCACTTCTGTGATCTTCCAGCAGTATAACAACGGATTTAAAGACGAGTTTAAATACACCAAAGTAATCGTAAATTCCCTAGCAAGGTAAGTAGATAAAGGCATCCCTTTTTGAGGTGTCAAAGCTACCGCTATACAAGATGGCAGATAACAAACAACCAATGTTACCTGCACCCACAGTGCGCTGTACACTGCCTTTCTGTATCGAGCTATGTTAAGTGGAATTGCTTGGCTAGGTTGTCCATTGGCAACATGGTTCTGGACATGAATTCGGTTCTGACGAAGAGAGAAGAAAATTTTTGTGTAAGAGAAGATTGTGGCGAGAAGACACAGAGCTATAACTATGTATTGATACCATGAAATTATAATAGAATTTAAAAAGATAGTAGATGCAACGACGATGGACAAAATCCAAAAACTAATTACGGTTATATATCCTGTTTTTAAAGTAACAATTTGTCTGTATCTGAGCCCCAGTAACAAGGCGAGAAGTCTGTCCACGCTTATTGCAGTCAATGTCAATAAAGACACTGCGCACAACGTATGACTTGAGAAACTCACTGCCCAATATGCGAAATAGCAAATATTCCATCTTTCGCTCACAACAGAAATCCAATACGTCACAGCCAAAGGCCCTACAATGATACCAACACAGAGATCAGATATCGCTAGGCTACGAAACAGGAGTTTGGTAGGCGGATGAAGTGAAGTTTTCTTGTGAAGAGCAACTAGGATCAGAGTGTTGCCCAAAAATGCTGCAATGGACAGAAAAATATTCAGTGCCGAAAGAAAGATAAGCTCGCCATCTACACCTCTGATTAATTCCGCCGAGCAGTACAGTTCAACGATGACTGTTTTCTGGTCAGTTTCATATTCAGAAAAATTAATCATTGTCATATTCCTCCGCAAGGCAAGAATCTGCAGTGCATTGGGCGATGTGTTTATAGATCAATGTTTTCAAATACAGTTAAGGGTAATATTTTCCCGCCGCCTCTTGTAAGTCAACTAATTATATATGGCTGGGTATTTCGTGGTAATTTCTTTCTTAACTCTTCCTGTTTTTATTTTTCTCATCCTGTTTAAAAAAAAAAAAAAAAAAAAAAAAGGGTGCAGCTGAATTATATTATGTTATTTTCACGCCCTCTCAAGACTTAGCTCCGGTACCTACAAAGTTAGGTGAAGCGAAACGCACAAACTTAATTTCTCGATTTTGGCGAGACAGTATTTCTCCGGGTTTTATTTTCGCGATTTCAACAGGCAAATATATACAAGGGGAATTAAATTTCGCGATTCAAGTGTTCTCAACGTCACTTTAATGTTTGTAAAGTCTGAACTTTTTTTTACAGTTCTAGATAAAGTGGAACAAGCAAAACGCATATTTATCGACTCCATACGTGTAATATTTGCACCTTTCACAACAGAAAGCTACAGAAGATACAAAATGCAACTTAGGGGCTGTTTATATGGAGGCAGGAAGATCCTAGAAGGCGGATCATCCTTACCAGTACGATACAAAGACATGAGAAAACCTCCGTCGAACAGGATAAATTAAAAATCCCTCTCCCTGCAATTTTATTAGAAAGTGCGACAGCCATTTTTATCAAGTGAGATAGCTACCTTATTACAAAATTACAACAGTATTACAAAATGCGACGAGTATTATTATAAAAGGCGACAATATACTGAACTGCCGACGACTTTACAGCTATATTAGTTGACAATTATTTTTACACGTTATTAGAACTAAATGCAAAGGGTATTATAAAATGCGATGATTATTGCAAGGCGACAGAACGAAGACTAGTTATGTTATTTCACGCTTTTCGTGCATAGTGTCTCGTGCAGAGTACTGCAGACGTTCTTGAGGGTTCGTCACGCGTGGGGCGGGAACGCGTGACGAATCCCTAAGAACGTCTGCGTGGGGGGCTATTTCTTGTATGGGTCCTATTTTAAAGTTGGTCAGTCGTTAGTCTATTCTCACATGTAGTTAATTTACTGACTTTCTCATTTACAGCCTTCGCAATAAAACGTATTGCTTTTGCGATAGTTTTTGCACTGTTTCTAATTTATTATACTGTGTTTCGTGACAAAAATTCTTCCTTTCTCCTCCACTCACCAAATATTCTATCCACAACACGGAGAATAATCTAACTTCGAATTTTCTTTTTATTTCATGGACTTCAGACTTCTTCCTCTTTTTTATGAGGAGGTATTAGTACCAAAGCCATCAATTTGAGCGCATTCAATCTCCATACCAAAGAAACAGGAGCGTTTAAGCTATAGCTCAGTGACAAACATTTTATGTCATCTCTTTATTTGGCTGTGTACAGAACCCCTTCCCCTCAGAAAAAATCGGAGAAGGAAGAAAGGGGAGTCTGTACTAGACTCGATTACCAGCCGCTGTTCGGCAGGGAGGATCAAAGATCGAACCCTGGAGACGGCGGAAATCGAGCCTAGGTCTGTGCACAGGCTATCTCTTTATAACCCTCATAAGCAATTGTTGTCTCTCTAAATAGACCTAAATATAACAGGTAAGAATGTTAAATTTTGTTTTGTTTCTATTTTATTTTTGTATTATTAGGTAGTTTACGTACAAATTCAAGCGAGTACATTGACCACAATTGAATGTAATCACCCTTAATCTCAATTATTTTTAGCCAACTGAATTAATGAAGGATGTCTTAATTATTTAGTCACACCTCTGCACCCCCGCACACCCCACGGGTTAGGGGGTGGAGCTGCAGCCAGGCAGCAAACTAGGCTCGGTCCGGTCTTTAGATTTCATTCAATCGAAAAATAACTGAATTTGTTTGGAGTCCTTGATTGAATAATATTTGGATGATTTTCCGAATGTCTTTATAGTAGAAAAATTAGGTGGAGAAACACTCTTTTTTTCTTTAAGAATATATTTTATAAGAAATTATCGAGGCGGAAATTCGCAAAATCTTAAGAATATGATAAGAATAAACTCAAGGCTGAAAAGGATATAATCTTGTGTGTTGGACATCTGTCAATACAATACAAGTATATGTTTTTAACGTAACCGTGAAATTGTTTCTTTCCATAGGCGAACGGGTTATTTTCTGCCAGGGGGGCGGTAAACCATTTGCCCAAAAAATTAGTGCAAGTTGCTCAAATTTTTACAAAACAGTCGAACAGAAACGAGGGCCGATGCAACAACATAGGCCGTAGTGGTATTTGAAAATGGCTCGATACAGTTTTTCAGAGTCAATACCTGCCAAGTTTGAGCATAAACTACCGGCGTCGCCATAAACAAACATTTGGAAAAATTGCCACCACAGTTGTATTAGATAAAGATGAAAATTTGTTGTGACCAGGGTTGCAATGACATAGGAGTTGTCATAGCAACGAAATGAATCCATTACCTATTATGCTTGCAGCAATATTTCTCCGTGGGAATCGATCACAGGAGCCTTTTCCTCCAATAGTCGCCTCGATGTTAGTGAAGTTAAAACGGAATCTGTAAGAGCGTTATCGAGATATTTTGGGATAAAGTTTTTATCGTTGGAAATACGGTAAAAAAAAAAGGAAATGTTATCTGTAGAAAACGATGCGCTTTTGACATGCAATTTCACCTCATAGTAGTTTCGATCTTATTAAAAAAGTGGTTGAAAGATCATGGAGATAGCTCCGGCCAATTACTACAAAGAAGGATTTGATTAGTATGTATCATGGCGCTCTTATTAGCGGTTTTGTAAACATTTCAGTCTACTTTAACAAATTAGTGAATAATTTTTAAACCGCTCGATAGATTTTTTTAAAAAAATAAGATTCCTCTCGTAATTAAAACTAAGAAATAGTCAGCCACTTCTTCACTTTCAGACCCACTGCTGATGCTATCTGCCATACACTGTTCTACGAGCGGAGATGATTCTAGAAAGTTTAATAGGCGGAAGTTTATTCTAATAAATTCACGAGTGGAAATAGCCCATTGCAGTACAGTGTCCAACAATAAAAAAAATCAGCATATGATACCTTTCCCTTATAACCATGCAGAAACTCGTCACGTGCTAGGCAGCCACTGTCTCGTGCCAATGTAACTGGATTATTACGCCGCTTTCAGGCAGGAGAAAATGGAAAATATTTATCTCTTTAAAAGAACAATAAAAACATGCAGACGTCTTTAAAAACTGGCTTTGCCCAAATTTTCTCGTGCCGCCCAAAAAATCTGAGTTGCCCAAAATTTGGGGGGGCTCCAGCACCCCTCGCCCGCCCGGCCCGTACGCCTATGTTTCTTTCTCTTAACAGCAAAACTAGCCGCCACCGCCGCCCCCCCTCCCTCCCTTCCACCTCTCCCCAAAAAAGAAAACATGGCCACCGCCATTACCTGCAATAAATTTATACCCCAATACATTCTAAAACAGAAAAGTGAGAGGCTGCAATTTAAGAATAATACAAGAATATTTTCAGCCTAAAATCGGACGAGAATATCCAGCCTGGGCCGGGAAAACAACATTCTTATAAAAAGAAAAGAGTGTATTACAAATTTTGGAGAATTGATAAAATATTGGATTTGGAGGTTGTTATATTAACAATTAAAATAAGAAGTGAATGATTAGTAGACAAATACCAAGATAAGGATGTCTTAACATTCAAAACATGCCAGACTTTCGGCGGGTTGTAATCTGACATGTCAGCCGTCTCTTCCCCAGCCCCCAACGGGAGGTCAGGCGAGAAAAAAATGGAGGAATCGTGGAATACGTGTAGTGTCGTTAGGAGGATCGGATCATCAGTAACTGAAAATGTTTAGAGACTGTGGTGGGTCTGGAGATATTAGATGGGTCTGGTCTGCGGTGTTCGTTGGAACGGTCTTGAAGTCGTCGTTTAGTTTCTCAGACTGTTTGAGGCAAAGCTGGTACTGTACCATTTAAATAACGTTTCTAGGGTTGGCTTGCATTAAAATGTGGCATTTCGTATGCAGGTTTGAAATGTTACAGCAATTTAAGCTATCACCCCCGGGCTAATGCGGGGCATTTGCCTGCCTTGTCAGTCCCGGGGGTGGGGCATTTGCAACTTTTGCACTGCCCGGGGGCTGGGCATTTGCCAACCATCGGGCCATTCCCGAGTTTTTGACACGCACGCGGTTTCCTATCAGAATGCAACTACACAGAAGGTTTTACTGGAAAAAAAAAGTAGATTGGCTCATCTTTCAAGGGCAGGAATAAATTTTAGAGGGTTGTAAAGGCATGTTCTTGATTTGACATGTATGTATGCATTTCTTCATTGCTTATCAAGCCAGAATTACGTAGCGAAATTGGAGCTATCGATGTGAATCAACGTTTTCTGGTTATTGAATCAAATTTCTGATGATATTATTTGAAGAACTTCCTTTCATATTTATAAAACTATTCATAACATATAACTTAACAGCACTCTGTTAATTTTAATGCCAATAATTTTATATCAAAAACTGGTGCATGTCGTCGCGGCGTGAAGTCTTAATTAGAATCCTAGCGCTATTACAAAGGAAAACGTTAATTGAAACAAAAAATCTCACATTTAAATGCTTAAAATGGCACTATTTGACTGTGCGATCAATGAAAAATGTTGCAATGTTAACGGAGGACGGGGCATTTGCCCTCTTTTTTCGTCCCCACCCGGGGGGATTTGACAGCTCAAGAGTCCCCACCTAACGTATTTTCATTTTCTCACTATTACACCACTCATTTTACAGGACACAGCACTATAAAAGTCAACCCACTGTTTAGTTTAACCGCGTGGAAAGTAATTCTATCCGCAGCATTTTGGATGCAAGCTAATATCCAAAGCAATTCAGACTTAGATAGCCTGTGTACAGACGTCCCCCCCTCCCTCAGAAAAAAATCGATTTTTTTCTGTGGGAGCGGGGACGTCTGCACACAGGCTAGACTCAGACTGTGGACAAAGTGTTGCGAACTCCGCTGTGGGTGCGCGCGTTTTCCATTTTTCCTTTTTCCGATTACTTAAGCGCGAGCCTCACACGCCTGTAGGGCGAACCCGTAACTGAAATGGCTGGTACAAAAGAAACCATTCCCTTTAATGGCTGCCAGTATGGGGTCTCTCATGTTTCGATTCCCTTTTCAACTACATTTTTCCATTTACCCAATCCCCACCGCGAGACAAAAGCAGATCAACATGGCGGACACTAGTGACAAAATAAGAGAGTTTACGACAGATGTATCTTTATACAAGAAAGGTAGACCGGAATATTTAAAAGAATCCGTCGAGTTTCTTCTCAGTTGTGTTGGTGCCCTGCCGTCAGAAAACAATGAGGCTACAAAACTGCTCGAGATCGCAGCGGGAACGAGCAAATTTACTCGAGTGATGGCAGAAATATTGACGGAAAAGAAAGCGAATGTGAAAGTAATTGCCAGTGACTCTCAAGAGGCACCACCCATTTTTTAAGGGAAAAGCCCTGGGGACGAGGTTGAGGCCCTTAGTCCTCAGGAAAATTTCCTTGTTTTCTCGAAATAGACATTTTGTTCATTTTAAACTACAAGTCGGGAACCAAATTGGCAAAGATTTATTCCATGGGCAATGCAATGTTTATCCCAACTTATAACAAAAGAACAAACGCACTTGTCAAAAATCTGAGACACTGTGCAAACATATCGAGAAGCCAATGCGATCTTACTTGTCTGGTCTCAGGATAAATACTACTTTAATTTTATGACTTCCTCAAGCTATCTCGCGCATGCGATATCGTGTAGAAGAATATTGCTAAAATATCGCTTTTTGTAATGTTTATTATCCTTTTTCTTTTTAGGTTTCCACTTTTTATTTTTATTCTTTTTATTTTTGAAGGCCTGACAATATTTGTCACCTGTCACCCGCCACCCGCGGAAAAGTCCTGCCGTCTCGTGTCTCGTACCTTGTATATTATTATTGTATATAGAGTGAATTTGAACAAATTAATGCAAATTATCACGAAACTTTGTTGGAGCAATAAGGACAACAACAATTAACTGGAGAGTAAGTTTCAGTGATCTTTATTTAGTACTTCCTACAAATTTTTGGATCGTATTTTTACCCCATACAAACACTGTAATTTTACTGGAACCGTACTGTGGTACCATCACAGAGCCTGGGTTACCTGTGGTTCAACACCAAATCTAAAACAGCCAAAACTCGCAAAAATTGCTTGAAATACTTAGTTGAAATTAAACGTTTCTAACAAACTCGGTCTGGGCTGTAAGGTATACAAATGTTGAATGCCCTGCCTAAGGTAGGCAGCCACTTATTTATTCACGATTTGTAATGTATTTAGATGAATTGTTTTAAAGCATGAAAGAGTGAATTGTATTGATAAGATGTTGATATACAGTCGACTCCCGATAATTCGAACCTTCAAGGGAAATAGAAAACAGTTCGAGTTATCGGGAGTTCGAGTTATCGAGGGTAAAATTATATAGAAAATGATCTGAAGGGAAATGAAAATTGCTCCGAATTAGCGGGAGGTTCGAGTTAAAGGTGGTTCGAGTTACCGGGAGACGACTGTAGTAATCAGTTGAATTCATTGCAGATTTGAGATTTTAGGTTCTATCTAATTTGCCTCGAACTGACTCTATGATTGAGAGTATTTCAATAAGTCCAACAGTCATGAAGTGTTACATTTACACTTGAACCCTATGGGATGAACAGACGAGCAGAAATTTATCTATTGACATATATTTTTATCAGATCAACCACTTTATACGTCTCCACCAATCACATGTTATTTTTATATTTGTATTATTTTACGTACGTAACCGCTTATTCTATTCTCTCTCAACCATGCTTAGCTTTTCAAGCCCATGATGAAGACTACTTTGTTCGAAATATTGGGCAAATGAATTTGTAACCCTTAGCTGTCCGTTCAATTTTATGTGTTACACTTACAGTCAGGACAAAGCCAGGACTCAGCCAGGGGCTTGTAATCTGCTTTTCAAAAGTTGCATTCCTCAAATGTTTCAAGCATAAGCAGGACTCCTGGCATAAGTGATTCCGTAAATTCTTACACAAAATATACTGTTTATTAAATGGCCTAGCTTACTGATTATTATAATATGCTGTTACTGAAGACTGCCAGTATCTTAACACACCCAGCCATTGCAGCACATGTTAAAGCGAGCATCGTAGGCCCGGGTCCCGCAACACGCGGGCTGGCCGAGTCCTGATCGTTCTTGTACAGTGCCACCACAGCACATATAGAATGTTGGGTTGTAACTTCTTCTACCACACACTGCCCGGCCAAATTGTCGTCGGGTCCTGCTTTTTGCTTTCAGTTGATCTAGTGGTAAAGTAATCGGAAAGCACTATTAGAGCCTTAGCCGTAACAATGGACAGCCTAAACAAGAATGACTTAAAATTGAAGTATGATCGGACAGTTAAGGGTTACAAATTTATTTGCCCCAAAAGACCTCAAACTAGTCTTCTGATGATCAAGACTAGTTTTGTCTAGTCGAAATATTGGGCAAATAAATTTGTAACCCTTAGCTGTCCGATCAGCGGCCTTGCCTTCAGTTTTAAATGCTATTTAGTATTGCTGATCCTGATCCAGGACAAGATCCGGTTTTCCCTCGCTGCTGTTTGTCCAAGTGGTCCTTGCAAGAATAGTGTTCGCTAAACAAGAATCACGATGATGATGATTGCTCATGCGAATATGAAGCTTGGAGAACAATGCCCATGTGTAATAATGAGAAAGAAAAGATCGTAGAAAAAAAGCTTAAAGACGTAAAGAGTAAGTGTTATTTTGACATGCTTAACTTACCGATTCAGATCGGGTTGTGAATAACCTCGTGATTCTTTATTGCTTCCTTTTTTATATAACATTAGTAATGATCAGAACAATTTTTGATTTTAAGCTCTTGACTGATTTCTAGTATCTTTGTTAAACGTAGTTTATGCACAAACTTTAGACCGAATCGCTACCTCTAAAAAAGTGGTCGAGCCACCTTAACAACAACGACAACGAAATATCAGCAGAGTAAGTTGAAAAGAAAAACCTGTTGTAACCTTGTTCTTGCTTCGAGCGACTCGCTTCACTCTCTCCGAAACCATCATCCTCATTGATTTCGCTGTCACTTCCTCGGTCCTTAAAAATTCCTATTACTGTACTCCATCAGCGAATCTACATCCTCCGTCAGTAAGTCCGCGGCATAGCTGCTGCAAACGAACAGAGCCACAGCAACAAATGCAAATCTTAACTTAAACATCACCGGCCTGCATATGCGAGTGTTCAAATAGACAGCTCGTTCTAGACTTTCAGTTACTTTTGATCACGGTCCGCGGCTTGGAGTTTCTGATATTAATTGGTGTCTTTGGCTTGCTTTTATATCATTCGCTACACAAAAATGATGGGAAATTTGAAGCTCCAGCAAAGTAACTTGAAGTGTAACGTAAAGACGTATTTGTCAGCTTTCGGCTTTTAATTTGTCGCGCACAGATGAACAAAACCAGGAAGAGACGACAGGTCGATTTCAGATTAGACTACGAGTAGTCCCCCATTTTTCCTCAGAGATAGTAGAGCGTGCGAAACGCGAGCGCGCGTGAAAATCACCCCACGCGAGAAAAGGCGACACTATCTCTGAGGAAAAATGGGGGACTGCTCGTAGTCTAATTTCAGATCGCCGACAAGTGCTACGTGCTGGGATACATTACATTTCAGCTCGTCTTCACAAGGACTAATCTTAAACAGGATGAGACGTGCTATTATTTCTCAAGGATTTTAAAACTAATACGTAATGGCGAAACAGCTCTCAACGGCTACAACCTAGCCTCCCACGCAGGCGTTTTTAGGGGAGTTCGTTTTTCATCCCTCCCCACAAACGCCTGCTCAACCGAAAACAACATTCCTTTCCCATTGTTTTATTTGCGTGGTAAGTGACCAATCAGCAGTTGCGCAATAAAGTGTTGACAGGCTAAACGCGACTAAAACGTGACCCTACAGTTACCGTTTTCTTTCTTTTCTTTCCTTCGTTAAGGTTATTAAGTGCGTAGAGTATTCTACAATTGATTAAATATTATTTTTGCCGCTCTTAATCTAACATTTATTGGAGGTTAGAAAATTTTTCAAGTGTTTCATGCAGATCGAGTAATTATCAGATTACCTTGCGCTCAAGGTCAACTTTCCAGAATTTGGAAAGTGCAATGTGATTGGCTAAGCATCTGAAGCATGGGAAAGGAATGTTATTTTCGGCTGAGCAGGCGTTTGTGGGGAGGGATGAAAAACGAGCTCCCATAAAAACACCTGCGTGGGAGGCTAGCTACAACCCTGCTCTATCTTTAGGTTTTATCGGTGGAAAAAAAGAAAGAATAAACATAGTTTCTGCTCAATAGATAGGTACTCGGATACTTTTTAATGAGGGTTTTGCTTGATGTCCGTGCACTAATAATATCCGCTTGCCCCTCGACATGTATAAATTAGATAACTTAAAATAACAGTTGCATACATAATCCTACGCCAATATTTACAATTATTAAGCTTATTATAAAAAACAAATACGTTTTCAGTTTCAGCGGAAATCTTTTTTATCTCAGGGGATTACGTTCCACCTTCTAACTGTAAGTACTTCACTCATTTATCAAATGCCATGATATTAAGTTCTCTCATGGGCTCCTGGTTCTCTAGATAAATTAAAGATGAAGAGGGAGAGGATGAGTTACGTTTTGCACTTGCTGCTCAGTTGTTAATTCCCCCAGACTTAGTGCGCATAGAAGGTCGCGATCCATTGCAAGATCATAATATTTATGCGCTCTGCATCTGGTAACAGCTTGTAATATTCGATCATATAATTAAGCATACCGTATTTATTTGAATAAGGGCCCAACCTCGAATTAGCGCCCACCTCGAATAAGCGCCCATCCTAATAGCAGAAAAAGTTAATAAGCGCCCAGCCTCGAATAAGCGCCCACCCCCTCCTCCTCCCAATCAAACTCAAATATGCGCTCACCCCCACCCCACCCACTTGAGTGAATAAATTCTAATAAGAGGCTTTCCCGAGGACAGAGTTTTCTTGAGAGTATTTTACAGAAACCTTGCTTTGTTACTTCTTCGCGTTTTGTTATTAGCATTTATTGTTTTGTTACAAAATAAATATACTTCACTTGCTGAAAATGGTGAAAGTTTAATAAGCACCCAGCCTCGAATAAGCGCTCACCTCGAATAAGCACCCACTCTCAAGGTTTAAAAATTTAATAAGCGCCCAGGGCGATAGCCTGCGGTGCAGCCGGCCCACGTATCGCATATAGTGTGGATATAGCGATTAATCGAATAAATACGGTAGTTAGGGACTGGTCAAAAAGTGTAGGGGGGCGGGGGTGGGCAAGAGGTTTTGAGCCTTGTGCCAGGGGTGGGTCGAGCAATTTTCAGCTACCCTTGGGGGGAGGGTCACCCTATTTTATTACATAGCTAGGCGCTAACTACTATAAACGAGACAGTTGACCACACTTGTTACATAAAACACAGCCAGCTGGAATTATTGCTAAAATACTCACAAACCTGTTGTGCAAGAAAATGCCAAGGGTGACAGGCCGCACATCTATACGGGCGTAGCCTGCGAGCAAGCTCTCCTATTTAGGCGAGCGAAGCGAGCTTTGCGAGAACGCGCGAGCGACGGGCCGAGAAAAGGAGAGCTTGCAACGATCTCTCATAAATTTTCATTTCCACCCCGGAAAACCCCCGGGACTCCGCAAAGCGTGAAAACTGTCACCGCAAACGTCCCGCCGATTTGAAAAGTCACAAACTCCTGTCAAGTTTAGACCGCCGAGGGCGCGTATAATTATTTTTAATTTTTCACTTACCAACAAAAACATTTAAATACCGCCGGTATATATTTGTCTGTTCCTGAACTGGAGAATAGCGTTTTCCTGGACTTGGTTCTCTTAAGTATTACTCCAGTTGCTACCCGGCAACTCTTTCTCTTCACGGTTCTTCTTTACGGTAAAGCTACACAGCTACACTGTCAAGTACATGTTTCTGAATTTTTCTACCCAGTGGAATTCAATCGTGCGAAGAAACCGACGTTAGAAGGCAGCGCTTGAACCAGGCTAGCCTGCGTAACAAGCGTTTCCAATCGAGTTATTGCGCGAAAGTTAGAGCGGGAGCAAAAAAAGGTTGAAGGGGGAGGGAGAGGGAGAAGAGGAAACGCTTGCCCGCAAACCCCACGATTCTGGAAAACGCCTCTTGATATTTCACGGTTCGGTTCATTTGTAAATTGACAGCTCGTCAAAATAGAAACATCACAGGGGGCCCACACAATCTGTTTGTGAAGCCGATTGTTATTTTATAGTAAATGTACTGGATTTACCGTCTGCTTCACCTATAGCGATATATCGCTAACTTTCCCTGCTAGCAGAGGTCTCTCACGTCGTGAGAGACCTCTGCTAGCAGGGAATCGCTAACTATGTATATAAATCAATGATAAATAAACGTTGACTGTTCCTTATACGGTAAGACGCAGTATATCTAAACGATCTCACGAAAAAATAGGGGACTGTGAACAGTCTATATAATAGAAGAAGTCCTTCTATTATAAGGAACAGTCAACGGCGAATTCAAACTCCTTCAAAATCGCTCAAAAAACCGCTTTTGAGGTAAAAGGACGACTATATACCACAGGTAAGGTAATTCAACGTTTATTTATCATTGATTTATGTACATAGTTAGCGACATATCGCTATAGGTGAGGCAAACGGTAAATCCAGAACATTTACTATAGACAGTATAGAATAACAATCGGCTACACAAACAGATTGTGCGGGCTCCCTGTGGAAACATAACGAACAGATTACCCCTGGATTACCAGATTTGTAAAATTACTTTGTTCTCTAATAGAACACGTTGCAGGCGATTGCAAGAAGTGTAATAAAAAAGACTTACGATAAAAGAAAGTTAAAAATATGAATGATTGCTTGATTGCTGCGGAATTTCTTGTTTTTTATTGTGTGGCTTTATCTCGTCTGAAACCTTCTGGACTCGTCAAAAGTGATTTGTCCAGAACAATTCACTCCGCCGGGTATAAGTTTTGCAGAGCGGCTGCTCTTCAGCCTTTGTCGAAACGTTCTCTACAATCAGATGTCAATAAATTTCCAATAAACAAAAAGAATCTTTTCATTTCAAAAAGCTGACAAACCGCTTGTCCATGGGGGCTTTAGCTAGTGTCGAGTACCGATGTTCTGATTTATGTTGATGTTATCTCCAACAAACAGTCCATTTTTTCCAGTCAGATCCGCACGACGTCATTCCCAATAAATTGGCCTTCCCTAGTCTCCACTGCTCGATCTCCAATTATACTTTGAAGACTCTTATCTCATAAACCTTCGCACAAACACGATTCAAATAAATATCAGTCCAAAGCATTTGTAATCTGCGACCACAAATCAGATGAGAACAGATCTGTGACGCACGAAAACAAAGCATACCTGGTTTGACTACCCGCACCGCCCCAATCAGAAGCTGCGTTCGTGGGCGAACGCAGTTTTTCAAAATCGTGGGGTTTGCGGGCAAGCGGTTCCTTCATTCCCCTCCCCCTCCCCCGTCATTCATTTTTTTTTTTTTGCTCTTGTTCCAGTTTTCTAGATGAACCTCGCGAGAAAACGCTTGATACGCAGGCTAGAACCGGGCTCTTGAATCTCTCTTCACTTTCACTCTTCTCGTTTTCAGAATTAAACAAGGCGCTCGACACAAACGAATTTAACTGATGAAGGGTTTTCATTTTCCTGCCACAAGAACTATAAACTCGGTCCGAGTTATCCTCGGCTGGCAATATTCTTTTTGCGAGAACTATATCAAACGAGCCCCCTAGTCTGCTTTGAGGGCTGAAACAAGTTCTCGTGATCCCCCTGAGAACAAAACTTGTCACACAGGCAAAGGAGGTGCTAGCTTGGCCTGTTATCAATCAACTTTCTCAACCAATGGTATTTCCCTTCGTCTGGGCGAAGTACAAATGAAATTTTATGAGAGATCGTTGCAAGCTCTCCTTTCCTCAGCCCCTCGCGGCTTCGCCGCTTGCTCGCGCGTTCTCGCGAGACTCGCTTTTCTCACCCAAAGAGGAGAGCTTGCTCGCAGGCTAATACGGGCGTGAAACCCATTGTTAACCGTTTTTTTTTTGGGGGCTGTCTGAGCATGTCTTTTAATGATTTTCCTTTTTTAAAAGGAAATGATTGGTGGTTCTTTAAAAATTTATTGAAGTTATGGTTGGTTTTGTATAAGATTCCACTTTTCCATTCATGCTTCCTTTATAGTAGACACTGAGGGTTGGTATTGTGTCATGAATGGCAATATTTCTTTTTCCTCCTTGCTGTTTTGTTTTAGGAGTTTAGAGTCCCTTTGTGAATTTTATTTTTGATAGTAGGCTTTCTATCAAAGTTTGTGGGTAGCCTCTGTCCGGCAAACAGTGTTTTTTTTTTTTTGGAAATTTGAATTATTTTCCCCAGTTTTGTTTCTGAGGAGTTTTTTCGTAGGG
>CALNXK010000124.1:1300000-1302500 GCA_942486035.1 Porites lobata
TCGCTCGGACCACATGACCCGAAAGCCATCAGCCGCGCGGAATAATGCGGCCTACGGACAAGGCAACGGTAAGACAGTCGTTCCGTACAGTCCTTCGCTATCATTAGAAACACTGGACACGGGAATTTTGTTATTGGCCGTTTTCACACTAGACCTAGAAATGGATCATCCGTCTGAGATTAGCCTGTGTACAGTCGCGCCCTCCCCACAGACACCCCTTCTCCCATTTTTTTCTGAGGGGAGGGGGCGGCTATACACAGGCTATCTGGAACGGATAATCCTGTCTTCAAAAGTCAGGCGGATTGTTTATTCAAAATTAGAACTATTCCATTGCTAAATTAAGACGTATCATCTATCTGACGCGAATCATCAAACGGATAACCCGTCTCACACGAACAATCCTTCTCTGGTGTGAAACGGCCATTTCTGTTATAATGAATTCCGCGCCCCGGCCTTGAGTTGGGCGTTCGCGTGTCTGCTTCTGCTTTTTCACAAAGATTATGTTTAAATTGACTGTTGATATTTCTATGTGTAAAATAATATCAGAAGTGCAAAACTTTATAAAAAGTATGGTCTATCAAATGTTAAAATTTTTCAAAAGAATAGCTTATTTCATCGCGAGATGATCCGAAGACCTTTATTTTGATTTAAAGATACAAAAAAATACAGGTTAATTAATATTTAACTTTTTGAAAGAAAAGAAGTTAATTTTTAACTTTTTCGATAACCGTAACTGAAAAAAATTAACCGATAGCCGTAGAAGAGCCAAAATTTTAGCCGATAACCGTAAAAGCCACCACCCCATTGAGACCCTCGGTTTATTACAAATTGCGACAGGTATTACAAAGTGCGATGGATTTATTACAAATTGCGACAGGTATTACAAAGTGCGATGATTATTACAAATTGCGACAGTACAGGGGGGGACTCCGAATATGAAAGGGTTAGGGATGCTCGTCGTCTCGCTCAGGGGAGTAAATTTCGGATTTTTGTTTCACTTAGGGTGTTCTGGGCAAAACGCCATCATATTTGGCTGTGAAGGTCTCGTTTAGGGTTGCACGCCAAAAAATATATAAATATATATATTTCTTAAATTTGAATTGAATAAATTTTGGACAGCGCTCAACTCTGAGAGGAGCAGTGACTATAATGATCAATAGTAGTAAGATTTCAATTCATCGTTTTATTGCGACAACGCTGTTTCATGTGGTCAAAGAATGGCCACACTCATCAGGCAATATTCACGAATGGCCGTTAAACTACAAGGACTGGCAATAAAAGCTAACTTGGGGTTGCTATGGTATTTACAAACAGTTGCTATAGTAAAAGCAAAGTTATCGTTGCTATGAGATATAAAAACAGTAAAAGATAGATGCTACGTGACATTTAGTACTGGCGATGAAAGGCGTAGTAAGGTGATAAAATAAATCGTGTGTTGCAAAAAGATTGTGTTGCTTGACAACAAAGTTCTTGAGTAGGTATCTGGTTCTGTGTGGGCATGAGCTTGCTAGTTTATTACGCTTGTTTAGACTGCACAAATTCTTCTTACAGATGATTACATATTTCTTAAATAGGCATAAATTACATTTCTTGCTAATACTGTTAAAAGGTTTACACTGCTTAAGAAGAAGGTGGAACGTGCTCCCCAGAGATAAAAAAGATTTCCGCTGAAACTGAAAACGTATTTGTTTTTGATAATAAGCTTAATAATTGTAAATATTGGCGTAGGATTATGTATGCAACTATTATTTTAAGTTACCTTATTTATACATGTCGAGGGGCAAGCGGATATTATTAGTGCACGGACATCAAGCAAAACCCTCATTAAAAAGTACCCGAGTACCTATCTATTGAGCAGAAGCTATGTTTATTCTTTCTTTTTTTTCCAACGATAAAACCTAAAGATAGAGCAGGGTTGTAGCCGTTGAGAGCTGTTTCGCCATTACGTATTAGTTTTAAAACCCTTGAGAAATAATAGCACGTCTCATCCTGTTTAAGATTAGTCCTTGTGAAGACGAGCTGAAATGTAATGTATCCCAGCACGTAGCACTTGTCGGCGATCTGAAATTAGACTACGAGTAGTCCCCCATTTTTCCTAGAGATAGTGTCGCCTTTTCTCGCGTGGGGTGATTTTCACGCGCGCTCGCGTTTCGCACGCTCTACTATCTCTGAGGAAAAATGGGGGACTACTCGTAGTCTAATCTGAAATCGGCCTGTCGTCTCTTCCTGGTTTTGTTCATCCGCGCGCGACAAATTAAAAGCCGAAAGCTGACAAATAAGTCTTTACGTTACATCTCGAGTTACTTTGCTGGAGCTTCAAATTTCCCATCATTTTTGTGTAGCGAGTGGTATAAAAGCAAGCCAAAGACACCAATTAATATCAGAAACTCCAAGCCGCGGACCGTGATCAAAAGTAACTGAAAGTCTAGAACGAGCTGTCTATTTGAACACTCGCATATGCAGGCCGGTGATGTTTAAGTTAGGATTTGTATTTGTTGCT